>CAJVSB020000098.1:0-88007 GCA_911865555.2 Thlaspi arvense
AAGAAAGGAAAGCCAAGTCCGTGTAACATTCACCCGTTCGAGATCCTGGATCGTGTCGACGTAGTCACTTATCAGTTGGCTCCTCCCATGTATTGGAACCATAGGAAATACAACTAGGCTTATACTTATTTTATGAAGAGTAGCCCGTGGCCATTATCGATTGACAGACCAAGAAATTGAGATATAAGGAAATAATATTTGTAAAAGTGTTATGGAGACATCACTCAAAGGACAAAGGGCATGGGAACTGGAGGAGGCGACGCATCCCAAATATCCTCACCTATTTGAGACACAAGGTTAGCTATCATTCTTTTATTTTAATTTTGGGTACCGAATTTATTTTAAGGGGAAAAATTGTAATACCCCAAATTTTTTGGGTATTATTAGAAAACTTATGAAGGGCTTGTTTGAAAGAAAAGGAAACTCAGGTGTCTAATTACATTAATAAGGACTTAATTGAACTAATTAAAACTGTTTGGGGTTAGAATTAGGTTAAGTAGAAATGTTGAGGATCGGATCTCACGAAGTCAGGAATGGAAGGACCAAACCAAGTGGGATCACAAGCTCAAGGACCAAATCATAACTATCAAGAAATTGGAAATCCATCTTCCATATTCGAATCCACGCGAACATAGAGACGGAATTCAAGCAATCTAGAACAAGATTGGTTCGATTGTGGGCATAATGAGGGCCAGTTGCAATATTAAAACTATAACCCTTAATCAATTTCGGGAATCAAAAAATTTAATTGTCGAAATTAAATCAAAATCCAAGCTCAACTATTCCAACCATACAACACAATATCAATTCAGTTGGGCTTTGCTCCGATCAATTAACCCATAAGTTGCGTCGATTTGTAATTTTGATCACAATCACAAAGGTTGACTTCAAAAATTCAAAGCAATTCTAGGTAAGATTTCAAACCTTGTTGGTTTCGAGTGTTCCGAGTAATTTTATGGGATTCGGGCAAGGAAGATAGGCTTGATTGAACTTTGGGTCTACCTTCCTGGGTAGGGCATCAAATTGGGCCTAGGAGCTTTTGGGTTGGGCCGTGACTTGATGGGTCGGTCTTTAAATTTTGGGCTATAGTATACTAGGTAGGAGGGCTGAGCAAGTAACGAGTTGGCTGTGAAATTGGATATGAATTCTAGATCGAGATTTGATGATAAATAAATTAAAATAAAATAGGTGGAAATAGAAAAACTAGCTAGTTTAGAGTAATTTTCACCGATTCACTTCCTGTTCAAAGCATAGTAAATTAGATAAACACTTAAACCAATCAATTTAATGTCGGTTCACTGATAATATATTTGTTTTAGCCCAGTTTAAAGGATTTTATGCATAAACTAGGCCAGTTTAGTGAGTTTTAAGGTCGATTTAGTGATTTTCAGACTAATTTAGGGTTGGTTCAGTGTAGTAGAGGACGGATTACGGATAGTTTAGTGACATAATGGCCGGTTCATGGCTAGTTTTGTCTTCTAATGGCTGGTTCATGCTCAGTTCAGCACTTTAATAGGTAGATTTAAGGGTTAACAAACTGGTTTTATGGGATTGGTTCATGGCTTTGGTACTCGATTCATGACTTATTTGACCGATTCAGGATTTTAGTAGCCTTGGTATGGGTTCAGCATGAAAATTTAGAATTTTTATTCAGTCCCTTAATTAGAAAATTTCATTTATTCTATTCTTAGATACATTAGAAATATGAATTGAGATATTTTATTATTTCATAATTTTAGATTGTTGATACAGTTCTTGTTAAGCCCGTATCATCAGAGATTGGATTTCTTAGTTTTGGTCATTTTGTGATTAATGATGTGTATTAATGAGCATTTACTATTTTTCATATCTATGTAATAAACTTTGGTTTTATATGATATACCCGTTTTCTAAAAATTTGATTAAATTCTGTTAAAAAGTATAACAAGAGGCATGTATGTAATTTCTGAAATTATTTTAAAGAAATTATTTGTTATTTATATTTGATTCAATTTATATCTGCCAATGGACAGATTTTGTTAAACTGTTCTGTTATTTTTGAAAAACTGATTTTAAGGGAGTTTTGGATTTTAGAATACTGTATCTAACAGTAGTAGGTGTTAGACTGGGTACCTTGACTTACATATCTATATACTAGCAAACTAAGGTGTTGTTGTTCCATTCTATGACAGATGAGTGTTGCCGTTCTGTTTTATGGCAGACTGAGTGTCATTGTTCTGTTACCCGGCAGATTATGAGTCGCCAATCTGATTTTTGATATTTATGACGTTCTAAATTTCGAACTCCCTAAATTATGAATATTTGTTAAAAAAATATTTTTAGTGAATTACATATTATATTTGTATACATGTCCTTTGTTCTTATAAATGTGTATTATTATTCACTTGGTCTATAAACTTACTCTTATTTTTTTTTTCTAAATTCAGAGTTTATTAGTCCGACGATCCTATTGCCTGAGAGAAGTCTGTCTTATTCTACTGTCTTTTATTTTGGATTTAAAAAAGTTAGTTATTCAGTTTTCTATTAGACTTTGTATTGTATTCCTAATATTCTAGAATGCTTAATTTTACTACAGACAGGTTTTCAGTTATGTGTTGATAAATCAGTTATTATTGTTTAAAACATTTTGTTTTATTTTAAATCAGATTATTGTTTTAGTTAAATTCTACATTTTTCTATAAGGCTTGCAGGGCTGGGATTTATTCTGATCCTACTACTGATCACGGATCCAGTTTCTGGATCATGACAAGATCAACAACATCAATAACGAAGATTTAAATCCAATCAACACTTAGTAATAGGGAAAAACTGATTTATAAATTAATATGCAAATGAAATGTGCTTTACAACTTAAGATCAAATAAACCTATCTAAACCTAAAAAGAAATCAAAATAAATCCAATTTTCTTTGCACCAATTAATCCTATACCGCTAGAACATATTCAACTCTTTTATCTTAAGATTGCTAGAATTGGTTGTTAATTAATTGATTCTTGTTAGAAGGATTCAATACTCTCTAGAAACTATTGGCTCAATTTTGAGTAAGTCATCAATGAATTTGAATACTTTGAAAGAGATCCTAAACCTCCCTTTTATAATCCAAGAGATTCCTAAGAGTTGTTGTAGGAGTACTTGGAGAGCTTGAAAATATTGAAAATCACAAATAAACTCACTTGGGCGTGCCATAATGTGCTAATTCCAATGAATGGAGTGCTATAGTGCTCTTGGACATGCTATAGTGCGTTTGTATAGCCTCCAGGGTACAATAGCGCACTGTAGAGCATAAATTAACACTATGTAATATTATATAGTAATTTTTCTTTTTTTCTTTTAATAAAACTGATTCAAACTCAAACTTTCAAACGATGACCACCCACGCCAAGCCTCTTAAAAATCCTTGGGGATTATGCTGGGATAGACCAAGCTAATAGTATCTCACTCTGATGCACACAATAATTGATACTCACGAAAGGAACGAGTATTAAGCTCTACAAAAATGAACAAATTATAATTTTTTTCATCTGATCACTGCTTAGTCTATCAAGAGGCCAATAAACATGACATGAAGTCTTCGTAGCTCATGAAAAAGACAACCATGCTCACCATTGTTGGGGAGATCAACTAATTATTACCTTTTGTTGCCCTACGTGGGCCTAAGAACTTCTAAGTACGAAAGACAAACGTAAGAACTAAAAAGATGGGATACCGTAAGCAAGGTGAAGCCTTCACAGGCCTTCTTGGTAAGCAAATGAAAAGAAAGACTCGACCAAATTGAAATGCAATTATCATTCCTTCCATCACTCTCTCCCTTTTGCTTGTTGGTACTCTTGCAAAAGTTGCTCATTCATTCTTTGGTTTAACATAGAAGCAACAAAGCATGAAGCAAAAGATATAGTCAGGATGAAAGATTATCATCAGACTATTGGTGGATACACTATCCATCACATTGGAAATGACATGATCAAAGAAGTTCTTGGAGTTGCTTGTTATCGACTCAAGGTAAGCGAAGGTGTACTTTATACTCCTAAAATCGGATGTAACATATGACATCATTATATAGTTTAGACGTTCTTTTCACTTTTAGTCATTGGATCGAACATCTTCAAGATGGATCTTTGATTGATAGTTCATATAATTTGGATTTGGACTTTGAAATTTAATACTTCATATTTTATTTTTATCTCATGATTATAAGAATATTTATTATTGTCATCAAAATTTTGAGTAATTCTTTTTAGAAAAAAAGAATCAAAATTAAAAATTAAAAGAATATGGATAGATTTTTTTAGAAAATAGGACTTTTAGTTTAAATGAAATAGAATCGCCATTTAACTTCTACTAACACTACAAGAAAATGCGTAATTACCAACGTAAAAAAAGTGTCGGTAAGAGAGGAAATTGAGTTATCGACGCAAAAAATTTTGTCAGAAAATAGGCTGTCGGAAAAATTTTACCGACACAAAAATGTGTGCATTAGAAATTTCTGACACAAATTGGGTCGTAAAATGCATCGAAAATTTGCGACGTAGATTCTTTGTCAGAAGTTGTCGACGTGTAAATTTCCAACACATATTTGTGTTGAAAAGTTCTGACGCAAGTTGTGTCAGAACTTTCCGATGCAAATATGCATCAGAACTTTCTGACGCACATTTACGTTGGAAATAAAATCAATTTTTATTTTATTTTATTCAATTATTTATTATTAATTATTAAATTAATACTAATATATTATATTTTTAATTTTATTAAATATACACACAAAATTAAATAATAATTATTATTATTTAATTTTTAGTATTTAATTTTTATTATTTAAGTTTTAGTATTTAGTTATGTATTATTTATTAATTATTAATTTTACATATTTTTGAAATATATGTTTTATGATAATTTATTTTAAAATACGCACTTACATAAAATTAAAATAACATATGCATAAATAATATTCAAATATCTCATTACAAATATAAAATAATATTGCTAAACATATGAAACAATATCTCAAAAAATTAAAAATCACTCCCGACAGCCGCCATCGCTCGACTGAGATGAAGAAGAGTCAAAATTGTAACTAGGCGCCGGAGGGTATGGCTGACTAGGTGGTGTTCCCCTTATTCCTTCAATCATTTTATACAGATTATGAAGGACAAGCTCCATACTCCCCACTTTTTTCCGAAACTCCTTATTCTTTTGACAGAGATTCTGCATCTCTAATCACACAGGCTGATCCATACTATCAGATGGAGGATAGTGGACTGACCGAGAAGAAGTCTGCCATCCAAGATTGTATACAAAATAAAAAAAATAACTCAAATAATATTGAAGTAAAACTTACTCAATGAATGGTTGTACTTCATTGCAATTTATAAGAACGTGTAAAGTTATTGAATATATCTCTTATTCTGACAGATATCTATGTGCACAAGCTCCAGAACTACGACTAGGTTGATTAAAAATTGAGAGCATTGGGAGACCACTGCTCACATCACATCATCATTTCGAGGCAGTCTCATTCTAGAGGACAACACACCGGCCTCAAAATAATATGAAATGAAATGCGAAATTTCACGAGCCAAGTATGCTACACATATAAAACCCTTAACTCGTGCTTTATTGTTTATAAATCTTTTAAACTCTTCCATACACCTTAAAATATATAAATTAAAACATTAAATGACATTATTCTTTAAAATTATGTCACGAATATACCCAAAAAAAATTGGAGTAAAACCATTTAATACATTACCTTTCAAATAGATACATCCATCTATATTGAACAGGGCCGCTAATTTTAGCCTTATATGGCAGGTGTACAATTAGATTATTCATTGAATCAAATAATGCTGGTGGAAAAATTCTTTCAAATTTATACAATATTACTAGAATATTTTGCTCTAGTTGCAATAACTCCTTCTCTCTGAGTGTATTAGAGCATAAATCGTTAAAAAACTGACTTAATTCTGTAAGAGGCTTCCACACAACATCAGGTAAAAAATCGAAAGCAATCAGAAGTAGGCACCCTATAAATATATGACAATCATGGCTTTTCATTTTATGTATATTACTTGTTTGTGGATCAAAATACCTTGCCAAATTAGAAGCAAATCCATCTAGTATTTTCAATTCTCTAACCCAATTGCACACAGCTCTTCTTTCATCAACAGTTAGACTGTACTTTGCTTTCGAATTCACAATTTTTCCATTAGGCAACGTAACAAGTTCCATGTCCGCCCGCCTACAAATCTCTGCCAAGTCAATCTTTGCTTTGATATTATCTTTTGTTTTCAATCTGTATAAAAGATATTATCAAAAATATTTTTTTCAACATGCATCACATCAAGATTATGCCTAATCAAAAGCGTTTTCTAATATGGAAGCTCCCAAAATATACTTAGTCCAATTATGGTATAAATCCCAGTAATTTAGATCGACCGGGCTCAACCACTTTGGAAAGAGAGCAAACTCTATCCCACAATTGTTCACCAGATAGTTTAGGTGGCAGCTCATCAGTCTCAACCATATTTTTTATAAATATCTTTTATTCCTCCTAATACATGATCACTCGGCAAAAATTGACGATGACAGTCAAATTATGAATTCTTACCACCGTGCTTTAAAGCAAAAGTTTTGGTTTTCTCCATACAATAAGGGCAAGCCAATTTACCAGCAGTCATCCACCCAGACAACATTCCATATGCAGGAAAGTCATTGATTGTCCAAATTATAGCTGCACGCAATAAAAATTTTGTTTTGTACAAACATCATATGTCAAAACACTTACATGCCACAACAACTTCAATTCATCAACCAAAGGCTGCAAATAAACATCAATTGAACTCTTAAATTTTTTTGGATAAGGTATAATACATGTCAAACGCATGTTAGATTTTGTCATAAACATTTTTGGTGAAAGGTTATCAGGAGTGACAATTACAGGCCAACAAGAATATAACTTGGACGACTTACTAAATGGAGTAAAACTATCAGAATATAATTCAAGCCTTATATTTCGAGACTTAATTGCAAAGTCAGGATATACTCTATCAAAGTGCTTCCATGCTTCCCTATCTAATGGATGGCTCAAAACATCCTAAGGTTGCCTATTTTCATAGTGCCATCTCATATGAGGTGAAAAACTCATTGATGCATACAACTTTTTTAATCCTGGAATAAGTGGCAAATAATGCATCGACTTTATTGCCACATTTTCAAAATTTTTCTTTCCTACTCTACATGGTCGATACCTTAGTTTTTAACAAAATTTACATGAAATTTCATTGATGTCATGTTTATAGTACAACATACAACCATTCTCACAATAATCAATTTTTATAGCTTGCAAACCCAATTTTGACACCAATTTTCTAGTCTCGTAATAAGATTGAGGTATGCAAATATCCTCTATAGGATTCATCTCACACATAAACTGAACCATTGAATCAACACACTGTTGCACAACATTCCAATTAGACTTGATGCTTATTAGTTTAGTTGTAACAGACAATTCTGAATTATGGACCCCTGCCATAATGGTCTATTTGCTGCATTTAGTAAGTCAAAAAACTTTTGAGTATCAGCATTAGGAGCATCCTCCATTTTCTACTCAAATGAGCATAATACTCGTGTCTACTAAAATCATTTATCATCTATAGGTATTTGTTTAGATTCTCAGACTAATTACTCGAAGAACTAATACTAATAGCATAAACCCTCCTCTCTATGATAAGTCTGATACCAATACCTTTCCATAAATCTCTTTTGACAAAGATGAACCTTGACTGTATTAGATTCTAAATATTTCAAATATTTACATTTACAACAAAGACACCTAAGCAACCTCTCTCTTATGAATTCCAGTTGTTGGCAAACATAGGAAAGGAACTCATCAACACCATTCACAAATTCCAATTTCAATCCCCTTCTACCCGCATGAAGCCTATTATATATCTACTGACGATATTTTGAAATTTTCATATTTATGAATAATGAACAAAAATATGTTTTATTTGTTATAACATTCAAAATTTTATTTTTATCAAATTAATTATATAATTACTTAAATACAACATAATTCCAAAAATTTACTTCATCACTATGATTAATTTGACTTTATGTGATTTACCTTGGTTCACAATGCGACGCGCTTTTTATAATATATTATTAATATTGTACTACAATAATTTTTTATTTTAATGATCTTAATTTAATGTTTTAGACGGCTTTCATTTTTGGATTTACTACAAGAATTTTTTATTCTAATAATCTTAATTTAATGTTTTAGAAGGCTTTTAAGTTTTTAAATCCAAATAGAATATTAAATGTTCTGACAGAAAATTGAATAAATTTAAATATTTGGTTCATTAAAATATGATTTGGTTTGGTTTAATTTATTATTTTTTAAAAATTTATTGAATATATTTTTAATTTAATTCATTACTATTATTATAAGTATTATTATTAATATTATTGTATGTGTTTTAAAACTTTACTTTTTCATGTTGAGTAAAAAAAATTCACTTCTTGAGATATTAATTTATTTGATTTGATTTCAACAAATTAAATTAATTTTTGGAATTACTTTTATTAGATTTTGAATTTTAAAATGTTAAATTAACAGTTATAATATTTATTAAACCTATTTTGAAATATATCTCTTTAATCATTAAAAAGTATTTTTGTACATTAAATAATATTATAATAATATCTTATTTCATTAAATTTATTTGATTTTGAAATTTAATTCAACAAATTAATAGTTATAATATTTAATAAATATTACTTTCAATATATCTCTTTAATCATTAAATAGTATTTTGGATTAACATTACAAAACAATAAATTTATTTAATTTTGACCTTTAATTCATTAAATTTGTAGTTATAATATTTATTAATTAATATTTTAAAATATATTTCTTTAGTCATTAAATAAATAATTAAAATATTATTTCAATCCATTACATAATATTTTAATGTATTAAACTAGCACAATTTTTAAAAATACTTTATTAAACAATATTCTAATAACATTTTATTTCATAAGTTTATTTTATTTTTTTAAATAATATTTTAAATTAATATTATTTATTGGGCATTTGTTAATAATATTTTAAGTAAATATTTTAAATAATATTTTAAATACATTATTATTCTTTTAGGCCCACTAGGCCGTCCCAGCTGGCCAGCTGGGTTGGGCCGGCCTGTCCCAATGATTGGCCAGCTTAGCAGGGCCATCTGGGTTGGGCCAAGTCGAGCTGGCCCAGCAGACCCATCTAGGTTGGGCGGGTTTGGCCTAGTGCTTGGCTGGGCATATATATAACTAAACCAAAAAAAAAGAAATACACATAATTGTTGAACATACACATAAACAAGCATGTATATATACACACAAATAACAAAAACTAAAAAACAACTAAACAATCATACCGGTGCGGTGCGGTGCGCAACGGCAATGATTGAACGGGGGCATTCGAACTGTGACGAGCAAATGACCAAGCAAACAAAGTAAAGGAAAGCAGAGAGAGGAGAGCAGCATAGAGTGAAATGGGAGAGAGAACAGAGAAGGAAATGGAAGTTGGGGGAGGGGGCCGTGATATAGGCAAATTACTGACGCACTACGTTGGTTATTTGCGTCAGTAATTGTTCAAATTTCATGCCTCGAACAACGTAAAATTAGTTAGCGACGCAAATATTTAAGTTATTGACGCAATTGCATCGGTAACCATCCTCGAAGACCGCAAAATTTTGAATCCTAATACATTACTGACGCAATATTGCGTCGGTAAGGCTTAATTTTTTCTTTTAAATAATGTTGCATAAATTACTGACGCAAAGTTTGCGTCAGTAAGTTTATCCAAGCAACTGATGCAATCTTTGCGTCAGTAAATTTAGTTTTTTTTATTTTCCTTTTTTTTATGTTACTGACGCAATGGTTGCATTAGTAAAATATTGTTTAATTTTTTATTCTTTATCGACGTGTATTTTGGCGTTAGTAATATTGTTTTTTATTTCAATGCACTTTTGCGTCAATAATTGTGTCAAAAATATTACCGACGCTATTTGGCATCAGAACTGCTGTTTGTATACTAACGAAATGTTTTGCGTCAATAATCCCCCCTTTTCTTGTAGTGTAATGTCTGTTAAGCCACGTCAAAATTTGAAAAAGATTTTTAAGGAGAAAAATTTATAACACAATTTGAAAATAAGTTTTGAAATAGAATTTAGAAATTTAAAAGGTCCTTGGATTTTTAAAAAATGATTACAAAAATAATGAGAAACGAGACATGAAGGTTTGGTTATGTTCAAGGAATGTGTTGGACACCAATTACATCCTTTCATATATACCATTCTTATTTCAAATTGTTGGAAAGTTGTTTCCCCACTACAGAGTTAAAATTTTAAATGTAAAATCATATAGTGTAAAAGTAAAAGCAACCTCTATATCCAAAATCACTTTAGAAAATTTTAATTTGTATGTTGTATAAAATGACTCAAAAAATGTTTATTATATTCACTTCAAAGAAAGGGGTTAAGACAACATGTACATAAGAAAAAAAACATTTTCATAAAGAATAGAAGTGTTGCCAAAAGACAAGGTGATACTTTCAGAAGCATTGCAACACACATCGCCTATGCGAACATTATCTTAGATTTATGACACTTGAAAATGTGTCGTTAAGCTACGGCAATATGTTGACATGCATAAACATTTGTTGCTGTGAATACTTTGGTGCTGGGGCTTGATTTTTTAATGATGTGCTACCATGCATCGCCAAATAATCTATGTCAAAAAATTAAAATGACAACATTTATGGTGATGTATATAAAGCATCACTACAAAGTTATATAGCATTTTTAATTACTTTATATGTTCGAAATTTTTAATAAAAATCTAGTATCAATTAATATTAAACTCACTTAATATTATTAGAATAATTTAAAAATTACTATAATTAAATCCAAATCCAAATATATTATTTGATAAATATTACATAAATATATAAAAACACACATAATAGTATAAATAGTAGAAAATTCTACGAGTAGTCTACAATGAAAATAAAATTTTTGTTAGTAGGGCTAAAAGCAATGATAATCAATTTTTGAAAAAAAAATTATTGGACAAACACAAAAGGTAAAAAAGCTAGTATTAATTTGTTTCCAAAAACCATATTTTTTAAATAATTGTCATGCAAGCTAAGACTATAATTTATATTTTGAACATACAAAGCCTTTAAAGAACGAGTCACAAAGGGAAAGAGAATGACATTAGATGCCTAAGCATTCCTCCCGTCCAAGAAGTGGTTGGGGATTTGTATGTATTTATGAGGCCTCGTGAGCAATTTTGAGAGCAAACTAAAGGCCACAGCCCCAGATTCCTCATTTCCTAGAAAAGAGGAATTGTAGTAGGGAATATAATTAATATGACCCATTTATCATTATTCAAAATGTCAGACAAGTTTATTATATTCCTTATCCAGCCATTTGAATGGATAAGGTCCATTGGTGGGTGGTTATGAAGACAAAACCAATTAGGCAAGTAGAAATAGAAAATGTAAGTGCAGAAGAAATTTATCAAGAAATGTCCATGTCTCAGGTAATGTCTATAATTGATGCTGATCCATTAGATAGATTGCGTCATGAAGTAAGATTGTGTGATCAGATTGATCTAGGACAGTTGGATCAAGAATAATTGATAGAAGATGATGAATATAAAATGAAGATGAGGAAGAATTTATTGAATATGATGATGACACCTAACAATCAGGAGATTATGAGGAATAAGAGGAGGAGGAGGAGGATGAAAAGCAAGGGGAGGAGTAATTAATATTTTTATATTTTGATTGCCTAATAATTATATTTCTTTTTCTTAATTTTGAACGGAGCTGTAAGAGGGGTTATTACAGATGAAAGAGATATATGATTTTAAAACAAGATTTGTAAAGTAAATAATTGTAAAATTTATTAAAAATTTCTACAACTCAATAAATGTAAGATTTATTTTAAAGAAATAAGTTTTGTTATTCTCTAATGCTCAAAGTTAAGTAATAAATCCTTTTGTCTTATGTAATTTTAAAAAAGAAATTACATATATTTATCAATATAAATGGATTTCGAGCATAGACCCGATAAGGGTAAGGGAATAGATACTGATTGCTCAAAAAAGTAGCGAGATCTTCTTATACATCATCCTTCCAGACCCTTGCCTCCAGTGATTATTAGGGAGCCTGATGACCCTACTCATGCATATTATGATTATGGGGCTCCACATTCTCAGTACGTGTTGCAGCCTTTTCAGTTCATGTCTACCCCTAGATATATTCCTATCCTATCTACTGTTGGAGGACCTGCTTCACTGGTTTCTGCCTGTAGTATCATTGCCTTTACTGATACCACTTCTCCCCCTGTCCCCATACCTGATTCTTCTCCGTCCGACCCTCCTTGGGTTGGATCATCTATCGCTTCTTGTAGCAGTTCTGGGAAAACGCTGATTAGACTCGTTGGTGACGTTGGGTAAGTATTAAATATTAATTGTTTAAGATTTTAATAAATATTTTTTAATTTTTTAATTACTAGTATTGATTCTTTTCTTTCCTTTTGTAGATTTCATCCTTCAACGGCTGCTACTCATGCCATCACAATAGTCATTCAGTCAACATTTACATCATGTTATCCTACATGGAGGGTGGTTCCTCATGATTTGTGGTTTAATGAGTTTTGGGTTCGTATTTCGATATAGTTTGGTTAAATTTTTTTTGGTAATAATATTTGATTTTTTATTAACTGTTTGTTTGTGTCTTTATGCAGAAATATTGTACATAGGATCCACGAGACGAGCCAGCCATTAGATAGATATTCGATACTCATAGATCTCATAGACATTTTGATATGCGTTAGGATGCTTGGATCAAAGGCAGATCGAACTAGTTCTCGCCTTCTATGTGGAATGAGCTTTAGATTTATTAGAAAGGAGAGAAATTTAATATGATAAACTCTTAGAATAAAGAGAATTGTCGTTCAGAAAAAGGCTATTCTCTCCACACAGGAAGCTCTATTCCTTCACTTGAGCATGTTACAGGAATTGTAAGTTTTATTATTTTAAAAAACTCATTATTATTTGATATTTATAAACAACTAAACAAATTTTTATTATGTATTACAAGAAAAAGAGACCAGTCGGGCTCTCCTTTTTTTGAAGTTTTTAAGCATACTCATATCAAGAAGAAGGATGGTGAGGAAGTATGGGTGGACTAGTGATCAGAAAAAACTTATGTAAATAAATTTTATTTAATTTACTATACATTTATATTATTTATTAACTTTTTATAATCAATATCTTTAATTATTAAACTTATTTTATGATATATTTGTGTGTATACATTAACTTTCAAACTCCCTGATCCTCTTAGTCAGCACTTGAGGAGGCATCTACTCTAGAGTTTCAGCGGATGGCAGACACTGAGCTCTGGGGAGGTGTGCTAGGGGAAGAGCCTTCGGCCATATATATGGTCTTGGAAGGCAGAGTTCTTCCCAATTAGTCCATTATCCTCCATCCATATATTGCTGATCAATCTTATATGCTATCGGAGGTGCAGAATCTCTGTCAAGAAAATAAGGAGTTTCGAGAAAAAATGAGGAGTATGGAGGTTGCCCTTCAGAATTTGTATAAGATGATTGAAGAGATGAAGGGCACACCAACCGGTCAGTCATACCCTCTTGCACCTGCACATGATTTGATCATCATCTCAGTCGGGCGATGGCAACCGTTGGCAGTATTTTTTTTTTTAGAGACATTGTTTTATGTTTGTATAGTGACATTATTTTATGTTTGTAGTGAAATATTTGAATATTATTTTCATAAACATTTATACATATGTTATTTTCAATTTTATGTAAGTGCATATGTTAAATAAATTACAATAAAATATATATTTAAAAATACGTACATTCAATATAGAATTTTGAATTAATTTAATTTGAATTAATTAAATTTTTAATAATTAATAGTAATACATAATTAATTCATAAAAATTAATAATAATATTTTTAATTTTATTTTTGTTTGTATGTTAAATAAATTAAAATATAATATATATTACAAAAAATATATATTGATTTTACTCTAAATTTGATTAATTTAATTAGTATTAATTGAATAATTAATAATTAATAATAAATGATTAATTAATATAGAATAATAAAAAAGGCTATTAATTTTGACGCAAGCATTGTCAAAAATTGTGTCATTAAAAGTAAATATAAAAAATTTTCTTATATATTTTAATATTGAAAGAATAAAATATTACCTAAATTTAATATTCTAATTTTATCATTTGTTGGTTCTCACAGCCCTCTATACATGAATAATCTTATGCTCGATTAAATTGCTTTACAACCATCTTGTAATCGGAAAGCATATTAAAACATTAACATCTAGGCAGCAGATCATAATAAAACATCAAGTCAAAGAATTACGTAAAAAACTATTGCACATATAGAGAATTCCTAACTCCAACAAGTATCTATCATAAATTCTTTAGCAGGATTGTTTAATGAACTTATTCTCTAACAAACATTCACTCATGTATAGTAATATTACTTACAACAATTACCCATGAAACAGGACATCCTTCCAAAAAGTATGCTACAGTTTAGTCAATCCCCTTCTTGACATATTTTATTACTCGAAACATTTAAAATTGAGGTGATAGGGACCTATTTCATAATCACTATTTACATGCACAACCCAATTTTGTAACCATATATATAGTTTAAGGGTTTCATCTAAACATATAATGATTCTATGTATATAATGGATATAGCCAGAATGTAAGAATATATTAAACATATACATTAAATAAATATGATTGTATCACGAGATCAATATTACAAGCTGATTCAATTAGTTAACTGGGTATTACTCTAATAGTTTCCATATTTGGTCACACCAACCAAACTATTTTACTTAGAATAGATACATAAATATTTAGGTTGTATGGTTAACAACTTGTATCTCCAAATTCTAAACCTTATTCAGGAGATTGGCTCAAGTACCCTATTTATATGATATATGTCACGCCCCTCCCTTCTCGCACTTAGCGAGGTATGACAGCCAGGGCAACAACCAGCACCCACCGGTATTGAAAATCCGGCAGCATGCTAGCCGTTGCAACCCCTTATCTCAAATTTAACCTATATCCCTGTTGAC
Source organism: Thlaspi arvense (assembly GCA_911865555.2). Taxonomy (NCBI): domain Eukaryota; kingdom Viridiplantae; phylum Streptophyta; class Magnoliopsida; order Brassicales; family Brassicaceae; genus Thlaspi; species Thlaspi arvense. Next base: position 15,208 of record CAJVSB020000098.1, read on the forward strand.
ATTTTAGTAAAATACTCATGGAGTACTAATCTTATATGCTCTTTAGCATTTCTACATACATAAGTTCATACTCGAGACCTAGGCATGCCATCAAAAGTAGTCATACTCACAATATACATAACACATGCATCCATTTCACTAGTTGTAGTTCAAAAATTTATGTACAACTCATTAAATACTACATCTCTACTCATACTATGCTAATATATGCAAAAGACAAAAATATTCCCTAAGGACCTTCTGCTGGCCGCCCCCAACTATTTTGTAGTGTAGACACGAACTGGCTTGGTAGGTGACGGGGCTCCTGCTAAGATCTAAAAGTTTAGAAAATAAATAAAAAAAAAGGTGAGATTGAATCTCAGTGAATGGCACAAAATTTAAACTTAGCAGAAACAGAGCGATTTTTTTCCTTTACTATAATATGCATATATGTATATAAAGGCATAGCTTGAAGAATCATTCAAATAAAAACATGATTCAAACTTCCATGCCAAATTTCCATATAATCTAAGCATCCCAGGGAAATATAAGAGCAAGGCATCATGGCAAGTTCGTTGCAACATTCAGCATTTCAATAATATGTTTAGAACATCAAATATGAAAATGTCAAGAATCATAAGGGTCACATTCACCGCTATCTGATAGGAGTTTGATGGGGTGTGCACAGCCCATAATGTCTAAGGGCAGTAAAACATGAAAACATCAAATCATAAAAAAGAAAAATGCCGGACGCTACTACACTGTGTAACCTGACCCGTGGGTCACCACTCCAGGTTAGACTACACAGTCTGTGGTGTCTGAGACCTCCTCAGGTCTAATGCCATAACATCGGCTGTAGGACTGCCACCTGCCCCAGATGGCTGTCCGGCATGCAAAACTAAGTGCCGAGGCACCAAAGTCATAAAATCAAGTCAAACATTTCATATACACTGGAACATAGAACATAGCACTCTGTTTCTATTTTGGCATAAAACATACATGTATGGTTTGAAAGCAGGTCATTTATATCATGAAGCATACATTTTAAGTTTAAAATTCTAAATTTAAAGAATGTGCCACTCACAATGTAGATAAATTCTAAGGATGACTGGTGGGATCTGCCCGGTCAGTATAAGGATCGGCTTGGTCTCCTTCTCCTACAAGTGGAGAAGATGCAAACATAAGTAAAGTAAATGTATGATGCAATGCATACCATATGTCATAAAAGCTTAATTGCTAGATTCCTTTTCATTGCCCATTAAAATTATGCTCCTTCCTATCTTCCTTAACTTAATTCCATTGAAATTATTTTGAATTTCTTTCTAGTTTAAATTGTGCATCTTCATTTCCGCTTACTAGCCTCATATCCTTTAATCCACTTGGAATTCCTAATGTTAGTTTAAAAGATTTAACCTTGAAGTGATCTATTATATTCCTAGTTCTTTTCTTAAGCTAAGCCTATAATTTTGCCCCTCTCTTAGACTTTTAATCTTCCCATTTCGTGTCCTTAATGAACTCTAGCTCTCTCACAAATTTCTCCACCAAAACAGAATTTTCTGTCAAAAAAATTTTTTTCTGCACCTACTCAATCCCCTTTTTAACTGATTTCCATGTAGTTCTTGAGCTAAAAGAGGATTTCTACCTAACTCTTTTCTAAATTGACTTGATCTACTTTGAAGTTACTCCTCTAACCAGCTTTAAACTCCTCCTAATCTCCCTAAAATTACAGCCTAAACAGATTACAGCAACAGGAAATTTGCTGTCAAAAATTCCAGCACCTTATAACTCATTGTTTGAAGCTAATTTGTTTAGATTAAGCTAGTTCTCTAGTTTTTCATTCAATCTTCTCTTCAAGGTGACTTAACCCACACTTAAGTAGCTTATTTTACTCAACTTTGAAGCTCCTACAACCCCAAAAAGGCTTGCCAAACCACAATACTGTTGCAGAAATTTTCTGCAGCATAGTTGCTGCACAATCTTACCATTTCAACACAAATTTTGGTGATATAAGCTTAATTTCGTGCCTTCTTTTATCTACCTTGTAAATTGCTCTTAATCATCACTTAAGCCTTTAATTTGACTTGTTCTTAAGCCCAACCAAGTCCCCAAAAGTTTAGTCTATAGCAGGATAGGTTGTTGGAAATTTTCAGATTATTGTCTGCTGTACATCTCTGCAACTTGGCAATCACTTTGTATTATGAAAGCTATTTTCTATTCTCCCTTTTTATTTCTCTTTAAGGTAGCTTAATTAACACTTAATTAGCTTGTAGAGATAAGGTTTTTCGAGCTCATTTAAGCCTCCAAATCTTGGCCTAACATCAGGATTTCTCTGCAGTAAGTTTGCTGTCAAAATTACAGCATACTTTCACTTGACCCTCTAGGGAAATTTCCCATTCTTGAACCAGAATTTCGGGTCCTCTCTCCTTCTCTCTTTAAGGTGACTTAATCCCTAACTAAACCACATTTTCAAGCTTGTTTTTAGTCCCATTATAGACTCAAAACATTCAGGTTTAACCATGGTTTGGTGCAGAAAAAATCTGCAGCAGTAATAGCATACCAGTTTCTTTATACTTACTTGAATTGTGCACTTAAAGCTAAATTTCGAAATTTTCTTTTAATCCTCCTTAAGATGACTCAATCAACACTTAATCAACTTAGGAAAATGAAGTTTTAGAACCCATTACAGCCCTCAAAATCTTAGACAAACCCAGTACATAACTGCTGGAAAATTCCAGTTTGACAGCATAGGTATTGTTTTCATTTCCTCTTCCTCAAGTAGTGTAAATTGATTCAAATGGTGTCAATCACTAATCCCCTTCCTAAGGTGGCCAATTATACACTTGATACACCTTCCTAACTTGGTTTTTCCTTAATTAAATCCTCCATAAATTTCGGCCCAAGCAAGCCTCATTGCAGAAATTTCTGCAGATGCTCTGTTTTCTTTCAGTTGAAAGTCCAGTTTGCTTTTCTCATTATTTTTCCAAACACTCCCTCCATTCTAACTACAACTTTACTCCCCTCTTCTGCCCTAATTCCTAACAAAATTTACAGCAGTTTAGATCACAAATAAACCATTAAGTTGCAGAAAATTTACAGTAATACAGATTTCATTCCAAAACTCCTCAAAACAAGCAACAATTTCTTGTATTTCCTCCTCCTATCATGTGCAGTTCCTACAGCATGCAACCCCACGAAATTTCCAGTTCTCCACTCAAAACTCCAGCCATGAAAAGGAAAATCTAGATGATGAAAACCTAATCAAGCAAGAAAATGCAAAGAAATTAAAAGATTTCCCAAAAAAATCACTTACCTTCAATCTCCTCCTCCTTTCTCTCTCATGGGTTTCTCGAAGTTTTTTCTTCTCTTCTCCTTTTGTTTCACGATTGGGAAAGTTAATCTACTTAATTACAAGCTGGTTATGTATATAGATGTAAGGCATATTTAGGGGTAATTACAAAGAAGCCCCTCACTTATTTATTATTTTCAATTTCTCCCTTAAACCTTTAATTTTTGCACTTATACCTCTCTTGATTTAGAAATTTAATCATACAACACTAATTAACTTCTTAATTCTCCAATTTGAGATGTCCTCAAAGATTCCCAATTACTAAAATTTATCTCCCTAAATTCTTATCTTAATCCCTTGAAAATTATCAAATTTTTGGATGCTTCTAAACTTAAATTTAAAAATTCCAGATTTATTTATTTATTTTTTTTCATTTGCTATGCTAGGCGAACTTGAACAAATAAATGCTAACTTAATTATTTGTGTAACCATGTAAGGGTATCTATTATTATTATTATTATTATTATTTTCTCTTTTTTTTTTTCATACAACTTCTAAGAATATTTATTTTCAAGCTTGGCACACTAACATGGCATGTATAATGCATGTATGCAAGATATATGAACACTACAGTCATCCCTATCCCGACTTGGTTGGGGACGTGACAATATATGTGAATAAAGGTTCTTGTACTTACCTCTTTCCAAGTCTTCATGGCATATTACTAAACATAGAGCATCAAATATGAATACCCTTATATTTGATAAGGGATTAATCAAGAGTGGTTAACTAAAGAAGTTTAATTAATTGAAATAATTATTTAATAAATACTAGTAATTAATTGAAATAATTATTTAATAAATATTAGTCTACTACTAATTAATTAGTGAATCTAACATATCACATACTAAATCAAGTAAGTATATATTAATTATGAAATTTAATCCAACTGTTGAATGAGATGAATTTTTAATTTGGTGAATTATTAATTTAGTTAGACTAATTTAATTGGGTTAATGGAGTTAATTAAAGTATTTAATTAATTGGATTAGCATATTGGATCAAGTGGTTGAATTAATATAGTTAGGCTTAAGGAAACCCAAAGATGGGCCACCCAAGTAGTTTGGGTCAAAGGGTGGCTTAACCCATTAATTGGGTGGTCTTAAAATTGGCATGTGGTTGGTATATTATTAACTAGTTTAGGATATCATGAAATAAATAAGAAAACACTTATCAAGTGTGAAGATCTATCCCTCAAGAGAAGTTGAGTATACATCTTATAAAGCTTGGTAATCTCTTTGTTCTCTAGTTGCATAATTAAGATATAAATTTCACCAGCTACTAGTATGGTAAGTTGATCTAGTAGGCACTGCACTTGTAGATATGCTTAGAGAGTATATTATACTACAAGAAATTAGGTCATCATCGATGCAAGAAGAGCATCGTGGTAAACTAATTTGCATTAGTAATGAGGATTATGGATGCAAAAATCTCAATGGTAAATTTCTCAATGGTAACGATTACTGACGCAAAAAATAAGTATGCTGGTTATTTCTAATGTAAATAATGTTGAGAAAAGAAATACATGCATTGGTAATTTCTTCCTTCGGATTGGGTCAAATTTCTTTTGAACATAAAATTTGTCAAAAATCGTTGAGGGGACAAAATGGCCAACAACATGCCGACAAAAATTAAAGAAAATGAAATGTTAGGGATGTAGACAAAAAGAATAGTTAGCACCATGATCTCAAAATGTTGGAGAAAAGCGTGAGTATAAACTCAATAAATGATAATATAAACTCTATTCTTACTAGGACATGCACTGTAAAATGTGCAAGTAGGTATATATACAATCAAAAAAGTAAGCAGAATACATATATCGCCAAAAACCATAATATATGCCTTATATATCTGAAAACATGGTTTTCCAAAAATAATTGAATTTTATAAAAGTAAATACATGGGAGTATTAGATCATATTAGAGATCTCATTTTATGACAAAGCATGTCATGCCAGAAATGTCACAAATCACATATCACATCAAAATGTCGTCTTACAACAGAGCGTATTGTGTCGGAGTTATAACATACCATATATCACAATGAGATCTCGTATTAGATCAAAACCTTATCTCACAAAATAGTAACGTAGCTTATTACGTTCGATCAAAACACATGCCATATCAGATCTCATATCAACGAATAACAATATGTCTCCCAACATATAAGTGCTTCCAAAACATAATACATATAATAGAGACATGTTTTTAAGTCAAAATCAAATATTTTGAAATAGCTCACTGTAATTCAAAAAATCAATTTCCGAGTACCTATCCTAGCTTTTATACTAATATTGAAAATCATTTCATAACAAATAATTTATTTTAAAAACTCATTTCATAATGTGTAAATGACCAGAGTTAAAACACATCATAGAATAAGTATTATCATTCATAATATAAGTCAAAACCGAAAACCTGAATCTCTGAAATAATAAACTCAACGATTGTAGCTCATCTCCTCATGTGTATCTATAATCACAATGACACAATATTAAAACCAGAATCAAAACTTATACCAATTAAAGGTTCAATTGCTTAAAACGGTCCCTAACCCTATTTTGAAACCTCAGTACATATCCTAGGGTCCATTATCTAACACTTGAACCCAAAACAGATTAGAAACATGAAGTAATTTTACGTATAAACCCTTAAACTAAAGTGAACCAATCCCAATTATTCTCGAACCGACCCTAAATACCATTGAACTAGCATAAAGTGGCCTCAATTACCAATGAACTAGCCTAAACTGGACTCAATTACCATTAGACCAGCTTGAACTAGCCTCAAACACCCTGAACCGGCCTCAAACACCCTGAACCGAATTGAACCTACACCAAACACCATAGAACCAGATTGAACCAGCACCAAATACCATGGAATTGAACTGAATTGGCACCAAATACTATAGAACTAGACTGAACCGGCACCAAACACCATAGAATCGTATTGAACTAACCCCAAATACCATTATTTTATTTTTCTTGTTCATAACCCTAAGAGAGAAAAATGAAACTTTAGAAGACTTTAAGAAAATATTAAGGAAAGAAGTAGAGTGGTCGAAACTATTAGGGAAAAAGAAAGTAAAAACTTAGAAGAAAACATGGAAAGTGAAAATAAAAATGGAAATGTTTAGTTGAATAAGTTCAAGAACATATATTTGTAGCTTAACTTTAATTTAAATTTTTAACTAGAAGAGATAAGAAAGGAAAATACAACCCTAGAAGATACAAAGAAATTGAGTATGATATTGTAGGAGAATGGATTGAAAGGAAAGATTAAAATCTAGAAGACAAACCAAGAAATTAAATACCTAAACAAGAGCTTTTGAGCAGTGAGACTTAGTGAGGTTAATTAAGGTGTTAATTATAATTTTAGAGAAAAGGATGGAGAGGTTATGGACCATTAGGGAGTTAGTGTATTATGGTTGTGGAAATATAATTTGGAATTTGGTGGAAAAAACTAGAATTTAGCACATAAGTGAGCATAATTGGATTAATGAGATTAGTGAGCATAAATAGTGCTAATCATGGTTTAAGGTTTCTAAATCTAAGAGACAAATAGGGATATAAGATGGAAGTTAACGTGTAGAAATGGTAGGAGAAACAGAAGGGACATGGAAGGAAAGAAATTTTAGTAAAAGGGCAAAATGATCATTTCATTATGGAGGTGCCAAGAGGCATCTATATATATATATATATATATCTAGAAGGCTCTACACACTCTAGATTGGTCATGCAAGAAGGGATTGAAAAGAAGAGAAAAAGAAGAGAAAGAAGAAAGAATAAGAAAAAGAGAAGAAAAAGTTAAGAAAAATGGAAATTTCTAGAAACATCTTCAATTTTTCTTTAAGATTCTTGCATAATTTACTCTTGCTTTTAATTCTATAATATTTAATTGGTTTGAAAAACCTTGTTTGAGGCCGTTTTGTGTGCTGAATGAAACTAAGAAGAATTAAACCTCAGTTGAGGGAAAAAATTTGTGCGACTTTGAAAGATTTTGAGAAATTAAGTGTATAGCTTTGTTTTGATTGAGAAATTATGTATGCCTATGGTTTAATCATGAATTTTGGTGATGTTTGTAAGGTTGAAAATAGATGAAAAACAGGAGAGACTAGGTTGAAGTAGAAAAGCAAAGAATTAAGGAAAGGGATAATAGGAACAAGTATTAAAGTTGAATTTAAGGGAGGTTTAGTGAAGAGTAGAAATTTCTGCAATTTTACCTTGTTGGTTGAATTCTAGGGGGAATTGAAATGAACTTAAATCCAAGACTAATAAATAGCTAAAGGGATGTTTAAGTCAACTTAAGAAGAAAAGTTAGGAAAAAATCAAAATTTGGCTTGAACCAAATTAAATCTAGTTAAAGAGGTAGTGGATGATGTGCAGAAAAGTAAAAACAGAAACCTTTTACAGCCTTATCTCCCCTTAGCCAAATATTTAGAGACTTGAAATATAACAACCCGAGAACTATTGGCGAGAATAACTTGTTGAGCTCGAATCACTAGCCCAAAATACTTAAACTCAAGTTGTTCAATAGTAGTTTTTAGTTTTTTATATACCATATCATATTACTCTCAGAAGGACGGAATATTACAATCTTCCCCACTTAAACAATCTATATTCATATCCAAATAGAACAGGTCCAAACATCATTTAGTTTTATATCATTTATAACGACCTGAGAGTTATTGGTCCTAGCAACTTATTGAGCCTAAATCACTGGCCCTAGATGCTTAAGCCCAAGTTGTTCAGTAATAGTCTTTAATATCTTATATACCATATCAAATTATTGTAAGAAACTAATGTGGGATGGGATGTTACAATCTCTCCCACTTAAACACTTGACATCCTCGTCAAGTCATTTGTATCCAAATAGAACAAGTCCGAAGATCGTTTTACTCTAAAACCATTTATAACAACCCAAGAATTACTGACTCGAATAACTTGTTGAGCCTGAACCACTAGCCCAAAATGTTTAAGCCCAAGTTGTTTCAAAAGTAGCCTATAGTCTCCTATATACCATATCATATTACTCTTAGAAGGACAGGATATCACAATCTTTCTCACTTAAACAATCTTTATTTATATCCAAATAGAACAGGTCCAAAGATCATTTGGCTTTGATATCATTTGTAACGATCCGAGAGTTATTGGCCTTAACAACTTAATGCGCCTAAATCACTAGCCTAGAATGCTTAAACCTAAGTTGTTCAGTAGTAATCTCTAATCTCTTATATACGATATTAAATTACTCTCAGAAATTGATGTGAGACAGGATGTTACATGAAATGGTATTCAACTTAAAGTTAATAAGTGGTATAGAGAAAGGTTAAGTTAACTTGATAAGAAGAGTTAGGAAAAGGGGCAAAATTTAGCTTAAAACCAAACTATACCTAACTAAAGGTGGGCTGCAGTATGTGCAGAAATTGTGAGCAAAACATTTGTAACTTTGGGAAATGGTTTTAAAGAAGTCATAAGGGCACATAAAGTGGGTTTGGATTAAAGGCCAAAGAGGGGCCAAAAGTAGACACAAGATTAGGAAAGACATGAAGGCTAAATGTAAGCTAAATTCAAAACTAAGCTCCCTATATGAATGCAAAAAATTCTTTGTAACTTAAGAGACTTGAGAAATAAGTTTTAAGCCTCCAAAAGACATTTAAGAAACTTGAAATTTAATCAAGCTAATAAAGTGCTTAAGGAATGGCTTTTAAAAAAGGAGGAGTTAGAGAAGAAAAAAAAAAGTTGGAGACATCATTAAGCAAATTAGACAAGTGTATAAGGTGTAGTAAACTGTTATTTTTTGCAACTTCAGAGACTTGCGGAATGAGTTTTAAGCCTCTAAATGGCCTCTAAGGGAGCTAGAAGTAGAGCATAGTTAAGATAAATAAGAGGAGTGAAGTGGTGTCAAGGAGATGAGAAAGTAGAAATTTAAGAGAGCATAAAAGTTAAGGGAGGAGGAAATTATTAACTAAGCAAGTTAAAGAATTTAGTAAGCATTTTCATGAGATAATTATGCATTTCACTTACATACACATATATCCACCTGTAGGAAAAAGGAAACAAACATGCGTTAAATCTAGCTAGTCAACTCCAAAAATACAATAGTAGACTATATATGAGGCAAATGATATAATTTTTAATCTTCTAAATATATAATTTTCTAAACATATGTTTTATGAAAAAAATAAATTATTTTCTACAACAAGTATGTACTTTAGTATCAAAATTGAAAACAGAGTACCTATATCTTGAATTCCAGTATATATATGTGATTTTATGATGTATTTTGGTGTTTCGATACTCAAACATGAAATGTTGGGTAGCCATCTAGGACTAGTGGTAGTTTTACATACAGTATATGAGACATGATTTTGGCACCGGAAGGGTCTTAGACGCAAAAGGCTATGTCAGTTTGGCCATAAAGTGGTGACCCATGGTGCAAGTTATACGGTGCTGTAGCGCCCAACATGTTTGATATTATTATGTTTTATTTCCCTCATACATTATCCGTTATGCACACCCAATTAGACTTATAGGCTAGATAGTATATGTTTTTGATTTCTTTGCTTTTCTATGTTTTCCATGTTTTAATTTGACTGGATATTACAAAAAATCAGAAGTAGACTATTTTTCTGGGACTTTATATTTATGTGGTTTCAGTACTGGAATGTTTTCTCTACTTATGTTTTATTACACTAATATTATATCAAACTCTCTATTTCTTTTAGATTTAGATTGGATACCATTCACTAGGACAACAGTCTCATCACTCATTTCCCAATGCAGATACTAAAAGGATTTAGCTGATGATAGTAGCATGTGTATCACTGCATCAACAAGCATATCATTTAATGGAAGTTGGGCCAACATGTGCTGTTTGTACATTTGAGTGCGAAGTGAGAGTTTTGTAATTATACAAATAGTTTATAACTGAGAATGGATTGTAATGTTAGAAATGTGCTACTAGTTAGACATTTTTAAGAAAAAGGTTGTAATAAATTTTTTTGTTGGTGCATAATTTGGTTGTGTGTGGATATGTTAAGCTATGATGTATAGTAAATAAAATATGTTATATAGGTATTACAAATTACACTAGATGAGCCAGTTATGATAGGGCTCATAGTGACCAACATTGTTTTGTCTTTTAGGTATGTGAAGGTGTTGGCCACTATTCTGCTATCATTACTCACTCAACTAGCAAGAGGAGTGGGGTATGACAGATAGAGCTTGGAAAAATATATGATTTGATATATCATATGACCTGCCTCGCTCGTGGCCTTTAACTGACACGCCCCACCCTTGTCGACCAAGCAAGGCATGATAGACAGGATAGCAACTAACATTCCACTGTGTCGAGAGCACAACGGCATGTTAGCTACTATAACTCCTTACTAGTTTGACTCCAACTAAACTTGTACCTATGTACCTATTAAATTCATGCAACATAACATCATAAATAATCTGCAAACCCATGGAAATAGAATCTAAACCTGATAACTATACAATAGCAATCATAACTAAGAATAATACACTGTCTACCCAAACCATAATAATTTCATGATTGTTACAACTTAACATCCATCACACAACCTCTCAACCTTTGCTAAAATAAAATAATATAGCAGTACCATAATTTATGAAATTGGCCAATCTCTACTATTGTATGCTATGATGTAGAAAATGCAAAGACTGGTGCTTTCTAAAACTGGCTACTAGAATTTGTTGGGAAAATAAGTAATGAGTCTACTATCCAAGTGAATGGCATGCAAACTAAATTTAGTGGAAACAAATAGGATTTTCTAGTTATAGAATTTCTGGAAAAATTTTATAAATCATCTCAAACTGTTGAAGATCAAGAAAATCATAAAATATAAAAAACATATGGTTTTTGTCATGTCGTAGTGTAAGATCCATGTCAAGTCACAAAACATAAAACTCTGAAAACATAAACACCATTGGCATAATAGTCATATATACATATAGTTCTAGCATGATGTGCACAACAAGGTAATGTTTAGAGGAAGTATACATAAAAACATGATAATCTGCGACATAGTCGAACCCTCTTTAGGGCAAACTATGTTAAGACATGCCAGGCACTACACATCATATAGTTGACACCATGGGTCACCACTATAGGATCAACTAATACAACTCTTGGTGTTTGAGCCCTCACTAGGGCATATATAATCTAGATCTATAAAACTACCACTTGCCTCAAGTTACTGTTCAACATTTCATAATCAAAACATAGGAAATAGAGAAAACATCATAAAGAGCATATACTAGAAAGCAAAAAATAGTTATGCATTTCCAGATCTTTCATATACAAAATATACATGTTGAAAATATTTTATGTTGGTTCATAAAAGATATATTTGATAAAAATACTAAATTTAGAGAGTGTGCCACTCACCGTATGGGTGCTCTCTTATGGCTTTGTGGGATTTAATTGGTCAAGGTCATGCTTAAGTTCTTTAGCTACTCTTACATGAGATGAATGTGCACATGTCAATGCTGTGTTGTGAATATAAGATACAAAATGCAAATACATGCCAAATTTCTCTAAATGATCTAGCCCTTAGTTTACTTTTTCTCTAACTTAGAAAATGTGTTCTATTATAACCATTTTCTTAAAAATCACCGTCAACCTCTTTTCTTTACTCTTAACTATGTTCACATTTCAGCTCCCTTAAAGGCCCTTTAAAGACTTAAAAGTCACTCCTTTTTATCTCAAGTTGTAGAAATTTTTAGCACTTATTTGTAGAGCTTAGTTTTGTATTTGATTTGTATCTAACCTTCATTTCTTTTCTAACTTGATGCTTACTTTTAGTCTCTCTTTGGCTTCAATTTAGCACCCTTTTATGCCTCTTTAATAGGTTATAATTCTCTTAAAATCATTTCCCTAAAACAAAATTTTCTATTATGAATTCCTTGCACACATTTCACCATTCCCTTAATTAAGTATATTTTGTTTTTGAGTTAATTTTGGAACCTTTCTAACTTCTTCTTTCTAAGTTGGTTTAGCTCTCCATTAAGCCACTTAATTACCTTAGTTTAGAGCTCAATTCCACCCTGTCAAAGTTCCAGCTAGATGATTTACATTGCAAAAATTTTTGCTGCAAGTTTTCTGTACACTGTTTCATACCTTTCTAGTTAGATAAAGTCTAATTTGAACCAAAATTTTGGCCTTCTCTTAATCTCTCCCCCTAAAGTGGCTTAGCCACCTTCTAAGCTACTTGTTAGCCTTGAGTTTAAACCCATTTCCTGCCCCCTAGTGGTTTGGCCAAATAGGTCACCCCTACAAAAAACTTTTTGCACATTAACTTCAACTCCCTTAACTAGGTTTATCCTAGTTTAAGTAAAAATTTTGGCCTCTTCCTAATTCCTCTTCTTAAGCTAATCTCACCATCCCATAAGCTACTTGTTAACTTGGCTTTTAAGTTCATTCTAGCCTCCAAAGTTTGAGCCAAGGCATAGGAGGTTTGCAAAAATTTTCTACTCATACAATCCCCTCTCTAACTTCAATTTTCTTGCTTCATTACCCAACTCCTCTTGCCCTAGCTCTCTTTTCTTCCACTTCAACATATTCTCCCCTGTTTCTCCTCTATTTCCAGCCCCATAAACCTCACTAAAGTTTACAATTAATCCATAAAAATATAAAATTTTGCAAAGCAAGTCAAGGTTTTCAACTAGTTTCTTCAGGAACTACAAAATTATACTTGTTTCTCTTTCTTTTTAGGTTCAGTCCAGCTAGGGTTTAAAGTGCCAAATCAGTTCAAAACTTCATTCTACTTCAATTAATTGGAAGGAAATTGGAAGCACAATCAAAATCTACAAATATTCTACACAAATCAAATTTCTAGAATATTCCAGAAGGTTCCTTACCTTTGGAAATTGAAAGTTTGGAAAGTTATGATACTTAATTGGAGAAAATAAAGAAATTGCATTGAGTCAAAAGGCCTAATCAAAAGTAAATCAAATATTGGTTTTTAAGCAAATGAAATTTGGACTTAATTGATGAGATTGAGAAGTATTGGAAGTTATGGACCTAATTGAGGAAATTAAATAAATGCATTGAGTCAAGGTGCCTAATTGAAAATAAATTAAATATTCATCCTTAGACAATTGAAATTTGGGTTGAATTGAAGAAATTGAAAGATATTGGAAGTTATGGGACCTAACTGAAGAAATTAAATAAATGCATTGAGTAAAGGTGCCTAATCGAAAATAAATTAAATATTCATCCTTAGACAATTGAAATTTGGGTTGAATTGAAGAAAATGAAGGATATTGGAAGTTATGGGAATCTATTGAAGAAATTTAAAAAATTGTATTGAGTCAAGGAGCCCAATCAAAAATTAATAAAACATTCACCCTTAAACAAATGAAATTTGGATTTAATTGAAGCAATTAAATGTTATTAAAAGTTTGGGACTTAAATGAAAAAATTATAGAAATTGTCTTGGGGGAAGGGGTCTAATTGAAAATAAATCAAACATTTGTCCTTAAACAAATGAAATTAAGAGTTAATTGAAGAAATTGAAAGTTTAGGAAGTGATGGGACTTAATCGAACAAATTAAAGAAATTGCCTTGAATCAAGGGGTGTAACGAAAATAAATCAAATATTAGTCCTCAAACAAATGAAATTTGGGCTTAATTGAATAAACTGAAAGTTGTTGAAAGTTATGGGACTTAATTCAAGGGAACTGAAGTAAATCAAATATTTGTTCTTAAACAAATGAAATTTGGATTTAATTGAGAAATTGAAAGTTATTGGACTCAATTGAAAAAATTAAATAAATTGGTCCAAGTCAAAGAGCCTAATCAAAAATAAATTAAATATTCATCCTTAAATAAATGAAATTTGGACTTAGTTGGAGAAATTGAGAGTTTGGGAAGCTATGGGTCTCAATCAAAAACTAATCAAATATTAGCCATTAAACAAATGAAATTTGGACTTAATTAAAGAAATTGATAATTATTGGGAGTTAGGAGACTTAACTGAAAAAATTAAAGAAATTGCGTTGTAAGGGTTAGCATGGCCAAGTTTAGGCGGGGTTATATTGAAAAACAACTAAGTAGGTGTCTAAAAAATGAACCTGAACATACTTTATTATCACTCCAAACCTTTGGCTGGGTCAAGTATGGGTAGATTGGTAGGCAGGCTGACGGGTTGATACACTAGAGGTGAAACTTAATAAAATAATAATTTAGAAAAAATAAATCTATTTGACACTAATATAGTTTTGCACTATTTCTTACTAGATTCAAAATGTAAGAATCAAGTAATGTAAAACAAAACCTTTTCTATCATAAAATAAAACAAAATCAATCTAATAAACATTAAACAATTTGAAATACACATACAATATTCAAAATGAGCTAAAGCAACCATATTCCTATGAAAACATTAACTACATATGAAACATTTCAACCAAAACAACAATTAATCACATTCAAAAGGATCTAAAGCAACCAAAAAGACGATGAGTCCTTATATCCAAATAACACAGAAGATGTACAAATTTTATGTTTGACTTACATCCAAATAAGAGAAAGAAGACAACTACAACACCAGAAACGTAGATAATAAAAGACAACAACTATCTCAAAATACAAGTTTAGGAGCTCTTAAACTTCTATAAACTTGGTAGCAATTCTTCATTCTTCATTCCCGAGTTGATCAACTTCAAATCAAAACACCTGTTTAGTCATTGAGTAATTAATAAAGTATTATATGTTAATGAGATTTTAAATATTAAGATAGAGGTAAAAACCACCTGCTAGCAAGAAATTAAAAAATTTCTAAAATTTAAACAAACAACCACTTACCACTTCTTCAAAAGTTGAATAATTCAATGGTAAATTTCAATTTGCTACTTGAAGAACCCAAATGGAATTTTAAAATTTAAACAATGTTCAAGAAAATTAATAACCTTATCTTTGTATTGATATAATAACAAATAACTAAGTAAGAACTAAAGAATCAAAAGATTAAAAGAAAATAATGTTCAATTACCTTGTATAGTTTCCTCATATTTCTCCACTTCTTTAAAAGCCACTTATTTCAAGGATTCTTAGATGTCAATTGTGACTAGATTTTGCTTTAACCAATTCTTACAACACAGAAGAGCCTCTACCATTTTAGAATTAAGAAAACTTCTAAATAAATTTGTCTCAACTAATAAGATATGTTTTTCAATAGATATTAATTTCAACTAGTGAGATTTTTACTTCAGTTTATCTCAACTAATGAAAGAATAAAAAATCTAATTTTAGGAATATCATGAATTAACAACAAATATTATTTGTATAATTATTTCAGGTAAATGCCTATGTAAATGTATCATGTGGCATAAATTAATATCATCAAATGTGGTCAAGCAGGTTGTGACATGAGAATATACATTTGGCTAGAAAATGTAGAGCAAATATGATATTAGTATTAAGAAAGGAAAAATAAAAGAAGAGAAAATTGGTGTCTTATACAACAATACACTACAAATTATATATTTTGGATAAAATATTTCTTGGTCTATCATTTTCCTCTACATGCAGAATGATTCTTCAAGACAAGTAACATAAAAGAGAAATTAACTTACACGTACACATGCATATGATAGATTCTGAATCATAAAGAAAGATTAATATCAAGAAAATGAAGGGAAAATGGAGAACACATAGTTTAGGTAAATTCAGGAAACTATGCCTTCAATAATTTATAAATACAACTTAAAACAAAACCAACTTTGAGATTGTAGATGATTGGGAATTTGTGATTTTTTGACTAAGTCTAAATTTTAATTATTTTTTTTTTTAAATTTAGATGTAATACACATGACAATTTTGTATGATTGAATTGTACGAGGAATTTGCCAACTTAGGGGGTCAACATAATAGATAGGAAAGCCGCTCTAGCTAGACATCTCTTAGGTGGAACATGAAATGAAAGGACTGCCACGTGGAGAATAAGAAACGAAGATTGTGGAAGATTCTTTCCCTTTTTTGTTGTTCTATCCAACTCCATTTCATTTTCAAGTGCTTTTTCTTTTCTTCTTATTTTGATTCATATGTGCAATTTAAATGTTGACATACAATAATTCTGTAACTAAATAATATTTTTTTACCAAAAGTAAATGCAGAAAGGTGGTGCAAAAGTAGAACGAAGAAGACAATAGAATCAAAAGCCCAGAAAGAGCAGTTGCCATCAGTTTGTCTTCACCATCATCTACCAATGAAGATTTTAGTTGTTGTCTACTTTGTAATTTCATCATTGAAGTGAAGTATAGCAAAAAGGAAGCAACAAAGTTTGTCATTGTGGTAGAGAAGAAATTCCGAGAGGCAGGCAAGTTAGAGCAAGTCATCTACTTCCTTTCTCTCCCAAACCACCACTTGGGTGATAGATGGAAAAGCTATGGGCCCTACAGAAATGTAATCCTTCCAAATCCCTTCTTTTCACTTACAAATTTGATACCAAATAAAGGTCCAACCACTATTGCATTTCCTTTGCGCCCCAAAAATGCATATAAACAAACCTCAAGTCCTAACTAGCTTAAGGGACTTGGAAGTGAAGGAAATCGTATAGAGTATATGATATTACTACTAATAAAGGAAAATTTTAGAAAAAGAAATGGAGTATTGTATACATATACAGATTGTTGGAATAAGGAACAAAAAAAAAAATATGAGGATGAGGATGCTGATGATGCTGCTCCAGCACAACCTGAGGGGGAAGCAACACCACCACCTGGGACCACTAGGGGTATATGCAAGCAGGATACCAAGCACCAGATAGTGGAGCAAGTGTGATTTCTTGTACAACTTGTAATAGTCTATATTCCCTATATTTGTCTTATTTATAGATGTGTAGACTCTATAGCAAGGTAGGTAGGTCATTGTACATAGAGCAAGGTTTTATAATTAATTTCAATTGAGAGGATTTTTCTTCTCCCTTGCTTTGTGCTCTGTTCTTCCCTCTTCTTTGTTTCTTCATACTTCCTCATGGTATAAGAGCCCTGAAGGAGAAATCCAAATAGTTTGAACCTACTCTCTCGTCCTACAACAAGGCAGTCCTCCTCTACTCTCTCAATTAGCATGTCATTTGGCAAATCTAAGACTTCTCCTTCCTCCATGGTAACTCCTACCTCAACTGTTAACTCCCTCAACTTCTCTGCCGTTACTCAGTCTATAAACATTAAGCTGGAGGAAGGAAATTTCATGGTCTGGAAGAACCAATTGCTCAATGTTGTATGTGCTAATGCGCTGGACGATTATATCAAAGAAGGTGCTTCTCCCCTTGCAGAATTCCTAGATGGAGGAAAAATTGTGAGAAATCTAGAACACAAGTCATGGAACCATATCAACTAGCTTATCATGAGCTGGTTGTACTCCTCACTATTGCCAGAACCCCTTTGGCCATATTGTTAGGCTATTTGTTATAGTAGAAATCTAGGCAACCCCCAAAATGAGATACGAATCAGCTTCCACAGCTAGGATAATGAGCCTTAGGTCTCAACTTCAGCAATTATGCAAAAGAGGTAGCTCAATAGATCAATACCTTGGAAAGCTAAAGCCAATAGTGGGTAAGCTATCGTGACTGTCTTGGCTATCTATTAGAAGGCTTTCCTGCCAAATATAACATGTTCATGTCGTCTGCATATAATAGGGCTGACAAACCGAGCATAGTTGAGATCAAAATCCTCTTAACAACCTATGATCAGCGTATTGAAAAAAGACTGGCTGCAAACTCCTTCACTCTCCCTTAGGCGCAGTTCAACAGTCATAGCATTAGGCAAAGGCCTCCTCAGTTGGCATCCTCTTCTATCTTCTTTGGTCATCGTCAACAACAGAAACACAACTTCCCTAAACCTCGCAACAACATAGCTGGTGTTCTAGGCCAGTCTCCAAACTCCACTACCAGAACCCAATGATAGTTAGGCCCAAAGGGAAAGGTGAGGTGCCAGATCTATAACAAGTTGGGCCATGAGGTAGCACAACGCTACTTTCTTCTCAGCCAGGGCTTTCAAGTCTAGATACGCCAAGCCCACTTCTCCAACTTGAGTCTCAAACCAAGCGGAGGAACCATGGCCTAAAACTCCCTCAACCTAGCTTTGCCCAACTTAACAAATAGAAACCCTTTACTGGGTTTGGAAACTGTGACTGACCAAGATGGGTAGACAAGACCGTTTTACTTCCTGTCGGTTGTCAACTGGTTCCTTGACTCCAGACCTCTGCACCACCTTGGGTTGTCACTGGAAAGCATGAACTCGACGTTGACGTGTCAAGGTAAACACAGTGCCATGGTTACAGATAGTAATCTAATTTTTACTATACATGTTGGTTCCACAGCCCTAATTTTTAAGTCTTTCATGCTCCTCGTATTACCAGAAATTTAATTAGGTTTCAAAACTTTGCAATGACAATAATGTTCTAATCATATTTGATTCCAACTTTTTTGTAGTCAAGGATTGGAAATCTCATCTACCTCTTCTGTGTGGGAGATATGATCAAAGGCTCTACAAGCTACACCCGAACACAACTGCAGCCACTGCTTCATGTTCACAATTCAATCCTTTTGTGTCTTTGTCTACTTGTTTTCTGCCTTCTGTTAATGTTATTTCTACTTCAAATCAAAATGCCTATTCTCATTGGCATGTGGGATTAGGACACTTGAGTACTGATGTGTTGTTAAAACTTTCATCTAAATGTAGCTTTCAATTTCCTGAAAAGGCTGTTGATCACTCATGTAGGGTACATCTTCTTGCTAAATATCATGGACTTCCTTTTACTGTTTCAAACAATAGGGCATCCAAACCCTTCAAACTGGTTCACACTGACTTATGGTGTCCATCTCTAGTTAAATCTGTGAATGGAAATCATTATTTTATGCTTTTGGTTGATGATTATTCACAGTTCAGCTGGATATTTTTTCTGAAATCCAAGGATCAAGCTTGTCAAGTGTTTGTTAATTTCTATCGAATGATAGAGACTCAGTTTTCAACTAGATTCAAAAGATAAGGTTTGATTGGAGGGTTGAGTTTAGGACTTTGAATAAATTGTTCAACACACTAGGAATACACCATGAAATTTCTTGTCCCTACTCTCCTCAACATAATGGGAGAGTTGAACAAAAGAATCATCATCTTGTAGAAGTTGGACGGAGTCTAATGATAATGCTTATATCTCTAACAGGTTTTGGCCTTATGCCTTCTATGAAGTTGTTCTTATAATCAATAGTCTCTCCCTTGTAGGCCTTTGAATTTTAGTATCCCCCATGAAATCTTTGGCAACAAAGAGGCTAACTATAACTCCATTAAGGTTTTTGGATGTGCTTGCTATCCCTCTCTCAAACCTTAAACACATCATAAATTAGAACCAAAAACCAAAGAGTGTGTCAACTTATGACATAGTTTCCACCATAAAGGCTATATGTGTCTAGACAAGGAAACTGGTAGGAATTGTGTTAAGAGATGTTCTCTTTAATGAGAACATTTTCCATTTTCAATCAAAAAGGGTCAAAAACTCCACCTCCTTTACCCCCTTAGATAACTAGCCCTCCATTGTCTCTATACCTTATCTTACCTTTCCATCTATACCTTCTACTATGAACCCTAGTACTGCAGACTCTAACTCTTCAAATCACATTTCCCCTTAGCAATCCTCCTCCTCTTCATTCTAGAATCCTGAACACTCTAACTTTCAATCCCCTTCAATAGGGATATTTAACCAATAGAAAGAAATGGATCACTTTACTTTTGCCCAAGCTGCTATACTTGAACCTATTCCGATTTAGCAACTACAAGATAATGCACAAAATATTCATCTCATGACAACAAGGTCCAAGTCTGGAATCTTTAAACCAAAAGTCTACCAAACCCTTCTTGTTGAACCTCTATCTCTTAAGGAGGCCAAAACACAAGAACCATGGATGGAAGCTATGAAACTTGACTTAGTAGCTTTGAGGAAAAACAATACTTGGACTCTTGTCCCAGAAATCCTTCTAAAATTATTGGCTGCATATGGGCCTATAAAGTTAAGTTGAACTCTAATGGATCTCTTGAAAGATGCAAAGCAAGGCTAGTAGCCAAGGGTTTTCACCAAACCCATGGAATAGACTTTACAAAAACTTTTAGCCTAGTTGTCAAACTAGCAATAGTTAGAATTGTTCTTGCTCTAGCTGTATCCTTTAGCTAGAAGGTTTGGCAACTCGATGTTCACAATGCCTTTCTCAATATGACCTTCCATAAACTGTCTTCATGGCCCAACCACCTGGATTTGAGGATAATGTATACCTTGATTATGTATACAAACTCAACAAAGCCATTCATGGTTTAAGGAAAAGCCCTAGAGTATGGCACACTAAACTGAGTAACTGCCTCCTCAAGTGGGGATTTAAGAACTCCGAGCTGATTCCTCTATGCCTTTTCAGAAAAATAAAAAAATAAAAATACTACTTCTACGATAATCATTTTAGTCTATGTGGATGATATCTTAATCACTGGCTTAGATGACTGTAACATTCCAAACTAAGTTTGTAATGCACAACTTCAATGTTTAACATTGCTTTTCATTATCTCTTGCATTTTCATGCATTTCATGCATTATGTTTCGTATATGCATCTTTTGAAAAAATTGCAACATAATGAAAATAATTAGTATCTACTTTTTTGAACCCTTAGGAAGTCTTGGAAGAACATTAAAAAATGTTAGGATGTGGAAATTTTGAAGAAAGAGAAAAGAAAAAACAATTAGAAGAGAAAAATCTTAATTTAGGCCATTTAACTACAAAATTAAAATTTTAAGAATTTGATTAAATAAAATTACAAAAAATTATAAGTAGCTTAGATTAGCCTAGATTTAAATTTTAGAGAGATTTGAGGGGTTTTAGAATGATTTTCTAGGATTAAAAATGAAATTTTGCTCAACAAGGACATAGTTGAAATTAGTGACGAAGTTGAGGGGCAAAATGGTCTTTTTGCCCAAGGCCTTTTGCTGACCTTTCTAGGGGAGGTATAAAGGTACATTTCATTACATTAGGGACTCATGTTGATAGGGTCTTATTAGAGAATCCTTGAAATTTTTGGGCAAATTGACAAATTTTAGTAAATTTGGGGCCAAAATGTAATTAAAATAAAGTTTGGGGGGTCAAAGTGCAAATATACAAAGTATTGGTTGGTTCTGGCCCTATATGAGCTGTTTTGTTCTATAATTCTCAGGACATTTGGTGGCTTTAGAGGGAGAGAAAGCAAGGGAGAGAAGAGAAGCAAGGAAGAAGAAGAAAACCAAGAAAAAAGGTAAGGAAATTATAGAAAATTCTAGAAAAATTACTTTTGTGTGATTTTTCTTGTAGAGTTTTATGCTATATATCTTTTTCTTTCAATTGTTTGAGGAAAAATATGATTTATGAATGAGTTTGATTGCTAAAAGAGGGGATATGCTGGCCAAATTTCTAGAGAGAGAGTAAACCTCTCTAGTTGACAATTTTGGATGAAATTTGTGCAAACCAAGTGTTGCTTTAGAAATCTTGTGTTTCCATGGAATTATATTGAGTTTATATGCTGTTTATGAATCTGAGAACAGAGTAAGAACAGAAAGGACTCACGTGGGTTTAAGAAACATGAGAGAAAATGGCAAGAAAATATAGAAAAAACAAGTTGAACAACACAAGAAAATAGTTTCAGAATTTCAGAAAATTTCTGCAGCAAAACCCTATGTTGGCTGACCCTTTTGGCCTAGGAAAGGGATTGATTTTAGCCTAAATTTGATGCTAAATAATGCCTTAGGAAGTGGTGTGGCTAAATGAAAAGAAATAGGAGAAGAAAAGACCGAAATTTAGGATCATAAAGGGAAGATAGCCAGAATTGGTTCCGGAAGTGGGTTGCTGAAATTTCTGCAATGTGAGGTTGTATAGGCCACAAATTTGGGCACCAATTTGGTCCCAATGCAAGCCTAAAGAATGGTTAATTAGAAGGTTCAACCAATATAGGAAGGGAAGTGAGTTAGGAAACTGAATTAGTCTCAAACTCATATAAGACTTGTGAGAAAGCAAGGTGTGATTGTGCAGAATTTTTTTGCAGAAATTCAAGCATACTAAGCCAATGATTTAAGGCTTTTGAGAGAGTTAATAAGACCTTAGAGCAAAGCCAATTAGGGGATTAATTAGAAAGGAGATTAGTTTAGAGATAGGAAATTATTAAAAGTCCAATTTAGTGCCTAACTAAGTGAAACACATTAAAGGACTAAGATGCTTAAGTGCAAAATTTTTCTTGCAAAGATTTTAGCAACAAAAATGAGTTTTGGGAGGCTTACAAGGAATCAAATAAGATCTGAAATCAAGACTAATTAGAAGTTTAGAAATGGACTAAGGGAAATTCCATAAGAAGAGGGAAGAAAATAGCTCAACTTTGCTTAAACCTTTGACAAAATCTAGTACAGAATTTTCTACAGAAAATTTCAGCACCTGATTTTGTTTGACACTTATAGGAGGCTAATTGAGACCTTAAAACAAGGCCAATGACTAGTAGAATGTGGCCATGACAACTCTAAAAGAAAAGGAAAGGAAATAGCCCAATTTAGCTACAATTTTAATTAAAACGTAGTCAAGTAGAATGTAAAGTATTTGTATAACCTTAAGAAGTAAAACTTAGAAATATTTAGAGCAACCTTAGGAGGTTCTATGTACCTCTAAGGTTGCAACTGAATTTAATCAAGTAAAGAAAAAGGGTTAAAGCATGGTGTTAGGGGATAAAAGAAGGAAATAAAGAGTATAAAAAGATGGAAACTCTTTCCAGAAAAATAAAAACATAGGAAAAAGGAATAACATAAAACTGGACATTTGCATGCATTGCATCATGCATACACTGCATTTTGCCTCCATACACACTTTCCATTTGTAGGCACAGTAAACCGAGCTGAGATAAGTCCAGATTAAGTTGACTAGGCAGGTCATCCTTAGACTATTAGTAAGGTAAGTGGCATACCCTCTAAACCTAGGATTTTTTATTTCAAATGCAATATTTTATGAAAAATATGACTTGTTTACTAAACCATATATTTATTTCCATACAAAAACTTAGAAACAGAGTACTATATTCTGATTTCTAATTCTACTTGCCTTTTTCATGATTTTTTTTATTTTTATTTTGATGCTTTGGTACTTAGACTAGTATGTCGAACAAGCATCTGGGGCAGGTGGTTGTACTGCAAGTCTATGTTATGACTTTGGACCCAAAGGGGTCTTAGATGCCAAAAACTGTGTAGTCTGGCCTAGAGTGGTGACCCATGATTGCAGGCTACACAGTAATGTAGCGCCCCACATATTTTCATAGTTTTGATATTTTTATGATTTTACTACCCTCGACATGATATTGTTGGTTGTTCGCATCCGATCAGAGTTATATCAGATGTTATGTATATATGATTATGACTTTTCTATGACCTCTCTATTTTAGTTTTAATGACAATGTTATACTTTGATTGATTTATCAGAAAACTTAAATGTGAGATCATGCTAATGCTAATCAATTTATGCCTTATTTATTTATTTTGCTTTATGGATTTCATGTTACATGAAAGAATTAAAATAATTTTATATTTATTTCTACTTTGGCTTTTCATGGATAGAACAAACCTTAGAAAACTGAATTTATGTATACTATATGTACAAACCCGCTCTGTTTCTCCTAGATTTAGACTATATGCCATTTACTAGGAATATCTGTTCTCACTTTTCTTTATTTTGCAGGCCTTACTCGACAAACTTCCACTGATGTTTGAGTTCATGCCACGCTAGTTGGAGTCTAGGCCAACAGGACTTGGTGTAGTACATGTACCAGACAATTCATTAAAGAGAGTGGCATGTATTTGATTTTATAAACTTATAGTTGTCATGTTTATGGTTTAGCTGATGTGTAAACTATTTTTCCTTATTGCCTTATGGATAAATGAGCTTAGCTGGAATGCAAATTATATTACTATTAATTTATAACATGGTCACTTATGTTTAGTTGCATATAGAATACACATAACTATTAACAAGTACCATAAATTTATTTATAGGGATGCTAGTTAGGGGTTATAATAGCCGTCATGCTGCTGAATTTTTTTCTCGACGGCAGATGGTTGTTGCCCCACTGTCCCGCCTACTCAGGCAAAGGAGGGGCGTGACAATGACACTAAAATTAGTAAGGGAATGATAGACCTAAGTGGGACATTCTCCTTAAAAGACCTAGATGAAGTCTCTTATTTTTTGGGGATCAATGTAACCAAGTCTAGGGATAATCTTCATTGCAATCAAGGCAAATACATAAGGGAATTGTTGGGAAGGGTTGGAATGTCCTTTTGTAAGCCTATAACTACACCATTGCCATGAAACATGAACCTTTCTCCATATAATGGGGAGAAACTACCTAATATCACAATCTATCACAGCCTTGTAGGGGCAGTACACTATACATTAACAATGCTAGACATAACCTTTGCAATCAACAAGATTTGTCAATTTCTTCATACTCCTACAACTTATCATCTCCAGGTGTAAAAAGAATTTTAAGGTATCTCATGAGAACTCGAGATCATGGAATTTCTTTCTCTCAAGACAAATCTTTTAACTTGACAGCATTTGTAGATGTTAATTAGGCTAGTTGCCTAGATGATAGGAAAAGCACCAGTGGCTACTGTGTGTTCCTAGGATCTTACTTGATCTCTTGGGCATTGGGTAAGCAAAAGGTTGTCTTTAGATCTCGCATTAAAGCTGAATATAGGGCTATAGCCAATGCTACAATTGAGCTTATTTGGATTGATTCTTTACTAAATGAACTTCAGATTGGCTCCCAAGGTCCTCTTACTATGTATTGTGACAACATGAGCATAGTCCATTTAACAGCTAATCCTATTCTTAACTCCAAAACCAAGCATGTTGAGATTGACTATCACTTTGTTTGGGATAGGGTACGTATAGGAAATCCATTGGTTCAAGACATTCCCTTAATTAAGCAAATTGTAGACTTGCTAACAAAGGTTTGTGCCAAACATGTTAGCTTGAGGGGGGTGTTGGAATAAAGAAGAAAATAAAATATGAGGATGAAGATGCTGATGATGTTGCTCCAATACAACATGAGGGTGAAGCAGCACAACTTCCTGGGACCACCAGAGGTAGATGCTAGCAGGATACCAAGCACAAAATAGTGGAGCAAGCGTGATTCCTTGTACAAATTGTAACAATCTATATGCCTTGTATTTGGCTTATTTATAGATGTGTAACTATATAAGCAAGGTAGGTAGGCACTTGTATATAGAGCGAGATTTTATAATTAATTTAATTAAGAGGATTTTTCTTCTCTCTTTGTGCTATGTTCTTCCTTCTTCTCTGTTTCTTCATACTTACTCACACACACATCATATATTTTGGATACAATATTTCTTGAGTCTATCATTCACCTCTCTCCTTACAGGTACATACAGAATGATTCTTCAATAAAAACAACATAAAAGAGAAAAATAACTTACACATACACATCTATATAATTGATTCTAAATCAAAAAGAAAGCTGAATATCAAGAAGATGAAGAGAACACATAGTTTAGGTAAATTAAGAAAACTAGTGCCTCCAATAATTTATAAATAAAAATTAAAAGAGAACTATTAGTAGAGGATTGAGAACTCGTGATCTGTGACTTAGGGAAAATTTTTAATTATTTACTTAAAAATAAAAGTAAATATTGGGTATAAATGCACATGAAAATATATAGTATAATTGAATTGTATGATAAACTTCCCAACTACCATAGGGGGTCAACATGATAGGAGAGCCTCTCTAGCCAGTTGTCTTTTAGGTGGAAAAGGAATTGAAGGGACCTGCATGTGGATTATTAGAAAGGAAGATTCTTTCCCTCTTTTATTTTTCTATCCGACTCCATTTCACAATCAGGTGCACTTTCTTTTCTCCTTGTTATTATTTGTATGATTCATATGTGCACTTTAAATATGTTTACACATCTCTTTCCAAATATATACATAAAATAATGTCATAACTAAATATATACTTTTTACATTAAATTCATTTTTTGTGTGCATATGTGGGGTGTATGTATTAATGTGTAAGATTTCTTAAGTCAACTCATATCTTTTTTCCATAATTTTTTTTTTGTAATTATAAATTAAGAAAAAATATTAAATGTGCGCTTAATAAATCCTTTAGTTATATATATATATATATTAATTTGACATTTTTTTTTTATATATATTCCTCTAATTTATAGATAAAATTATTCTAATTGTGTACATAAAAATTCCTATGCTAAATTTGGAATTTTGCTGCTTAGTTGGAATTATTTGCTTGGGCTCTATGGAATTAGGAGGTTGGTTGATGGTTAGTTGTAACTTGAAGTTATCAGTGGCGAGGTGGACTAGCAGGAATATGTAGAGTCAAAGTCTCACCAGCAAGTTATAATTCATAACTTAAAATTGTAATAATTGCTATTATTACAATTGTTGTTACTACCCTTATTACTATTGTTGAGCAAAATTAATTATGAATTATCCTAAGGATGGAGAAATCCGATTCTTGTGAATTCCCACGTTAAACGGTTGAAGAAACTCGGAAAAAAAACAAAAAAAAGGGGGACAGGCATGAGGACCAAGATAAGTCTTTCAACGGAGACGGAATTTGAAATTTCCACCACCATTTTTACTCTTGAGAATATATGTGTGTGAGTATTATTTATTTTTAAAATTTTTAATTTGATTATGAAAGTAGTCCTATTTGAGAGATTTTATTAGAGTGGTTTAAAGTGATATATATATATATATATATATTTTTTTTTAAATTCTGTTATATTACAATAAAAGTACTTTTGTCTTATTTTTTTTCTTTTTTTAATTCGGTGAGTAAATTTCTGCGAGAGTTAATTATTTATTAAAAATGGAAATTAGGACGATTCGACATCCCATTCAGGATAACAATTGGAAAGGAGAACTTGATGGCCGTTATGAAAGAGAGCAAAATCGGGATAAAGAGAATTTCAGTCCTCGATTCTAATGGTGGTGATGAAATTTCAGGACGGAGGCAAGAATGTGAAGGGAACCATAACAGAAATGGAGACCCATATTTTCTGGCAAATTTATATTAATATTAATATTTTTTTTTTAATTCAAACCAAGTTTTTGAAGAATTATTAAACACTGCAATAGCTGAGAAATCGAGTTCTTAAAGGCTGATTTTTGAAAAAAAATCAAGTGATTAGATGAAAAATCAAACCCTCGTAAACTGATTTTTGCTCAGAAACCGATTCCTGAAGAGCTGATTTCTCTGGTGAAATCGATTTCTCAAGAGTCAATTTTTGAGAGAGTCAAACAGTGGCTTTATCAGCCAAGCAAAAGAGAACGAAGGGTGGGGATTGGCCGATCAAGATGGAGGCTCAATGGCATCGAGCAATAGAGTACCTGTTATGATGGAAGATTGACTGCTCGATGTTGTTGAGCCTTCATCATTACTGGCTGATCCCACCCTTCCATGCAGGCCAACTTGATGTATTTCCTCCCAGGCTTCGCCCCTGCCAGCCACCAACCTTCTCCCCTTCCTTTTCTTCTACTTGGCCAACAAGGTTACTATTTGGGCCTCTAAGAAATCGACCCCTCAAGAGCTGATTTTGAGTAGAAATTAATTTATGATATTTCGATTTCTTGTTAGAAATTGGTCCCTAAGGACCTGGTTTCTCTTTAAATACCAGTCTTTCAGGATTCAATTTCTTAACAATTATATTGTTTAACCTATTTTAGTAGATAGTTCTTAGAAGACCTATTTCGATTAAAAAATTATTAATGTTAATAAAAATTTGCCAATTCCCCGTCCTCTTGCCGAATTGTTTAGGAAGTGAATGGTTCTAACAAACAAAGAAAATGTTATAGAAGGGAAAAACCACTTGCAACCAATGAAATGTTTCATTTCCAATTAAAGCCTATTTGTTTTATATTTTTCTCTTTTTGAATTTGTTTTTTCACATTCTACACAAGACTTTATATATATTTTGTTGTCCCAAAAGGCAACTCAAGAGGGGGGTGAATTGGGTTTTTATCGCGGAAGATAAGTGTGTGAAAAAATTTAAAAACAATAATAATATTGAATCAAACAAACTAATACAATTCACCAAATAATAAACATAAAACAATTTTAAGTAAAGTAAAGAGAATAAGGATAAGAGATGTAAACTCTTTTATAATAGTTCGACTTGTTATCCAAGTCTACGTCTACTCTCTTGAGCTTCAACTAGCCGAGGTTCCACTAAATTTCTTGCACTTGACGGAGGCAAGAAATCCCGAATACAAACAAAATCCCTTACACTTGGCGGAGACAAGAAATCCCGATTACAAAGCCTTTGATTCGGTGAGCTTCAAACACCAATACAAATTGTAATGAAGATCGAGCAAAAATGTAGCAATTTCTCTTAAGTAGGATTAGCTACCACTCATGTACAAAAATGATCTCACTTCAAAGAGGTACTTTCAAGAATAAAACAATTTCCTCTATGCACTCTTTGATCTAATAATAAATAATATAGCACAAAGAATTAGAGAGAGATTGATAAGACTTTTGAGAGCTTGTTGTTGTGTCTTTCTCCCTTCAATCTATGCTCCTTTTATAGGCAAAAACACCAAGGAGACGTTGGCCTTTGTGGAAGACAAAATCATTTCTCAACAGTAATTGCACATTGGCTTATTTTAAAAATTCAAATAAAATGATTCCGAACGTTTAAAAATTCTTAAACAATTATTGGATACTCCTGAGTGAGTCTGTTTTCAAATACAAAAAGAATAATTGAATTATAGTGCGCCATTTGAGAGAAATGATCAAAAATTCATCAATATGTTAGACTGTAAAATTGCTTTTGTCAAAATTGTTGACCAAGTTCAAAATTGTTTAAAAATTCGAATTTGTATTCAAAAATTATATATTGTTGAAAAGCTTATAATGTCTACTTTCATTCAAAATTGGATTCGTACAAATTTGACTTTTATATTTTGAGATATGATAAAAATACTGTACTATACTCATTTTGTCTACTGACAGTACAATTCAGCAGGAAGGCCTACTTTGAAAAATTATATCTGACAATCTATAAGCGTAAAACGTACATATAATATATGCATTTAAAGGTCAGCACGTCTACTTTACAAATAAAATTAATTCATAATTTTATTTATATTATAAGTTATATTTTACTAATTAAAACAAATATCGTGCAGATTTCAAAAATGACTTTTTCATAAAATAATATATGAAATTAATATAATAAACTGCTTTAATACAAAATAATATATGTGATGAATTATATATCAAAATAAAGATATTTGAGTGTAGTTTTATATAAAATTGACTTTATAATTTTTTGACTTTTCTATAATAAGATATAATTAATTTATTATACACATATCTAATTTAATAACTTCACAATCTAGTACAAGTTATGTATGTAGTTAAAAAATAAACTTAATATTATAAATTGTCCATATTATTCATTATATAAATATATATAATAATTTTAATTTGTTTTGTTATTATCAAAATAAGTATGAAATCTTGAAACTAACATATTTATTTTTAAAATTTTCTCTAGTTTCAATGTAAACAAAGTTTGACTATTGACATGCTATCCCAACGCAACTTGCTACTGCCTAAAAGAAAAAGAAAAAGATTAAGACTGTACTAATTGTTTGATATATTAAAAATTTAAGAGTTGAAATGGAGGAAAGGAAAGAATAAGAAACTAAACCTCTGCTCTATTTTATCATACTTGTTATCTAAATTTCCTTAAATCATTTTCTTAAATTGTGATTAGGAGTGCACGCGGGGTGAATTTGAGTAGTTTCATATCAAAAATTAGTCTGTCCTAATATGAACGAGTAGTAAAAATATTAAATTGCACCTATCATCTTATTCTTCCAAATTTTGCGGTTTGCTTTGATCAAATGCTGGCGGATTGGTGATTGGTCAACTAAAAATGAAAGACAATGAAAATCTAATTTAAAAAAATTAATTTATTAGATTCAACACACTATTAACATTTTTCTTTTATTTGATTTAAGTATTCAATGCAATAAAAAAAAAATATTGTTTATGCAGCATATATATACACAGTTGCTCACACCTATCCAATAAATTAAAAACTCAGAATACGGCCTAAACCAGATAAGAAAAAAGTACCGGAAGAGCCACCAATTAAAATAAAAAAAAGGCTATTAAATTCAACACAAATAGACTTTTAACTAATTGGTGGAATATAAAATAATAAATAGTGTTAATATCCAGTTGAGAAGAAGCCACAATATAATCATGCAAAAATATTACTGTGTATAAGTGTGTATATATATGATGAGTAAGTTGGATGGTGGCAAATTTTTAAAAATGTTATCTGTTATCCAATTAAATTGTGGGCGAATTGCATAATTTTAAATTGTTACTATGTAAATTTTGTATAAACCAATAGGTGTAGATGGGTTATGCGGACAAGTTGGTTGAATGAGTTTGTGCTCACCCCCAGTTGTGGTAAGCACGTAATTATTTATTTGTTATATTTTATGGCAATCCAATTCACCTAATTTAGAGAAAAATGTACAAGAAAAACATTTAACAAAATATGGATAATTTGAATTTACTTTAATAGCAATATTTGACAGAAATATGTTTCAATTTTTATTTAGATATTAACAACCCACTCCATATTCCTGCTGTCTCGGTAGGAGTTAAATTTTGTTCTTTTATTGTCCTCCCCTAGTTTTTGCATTGACTTCATCTCCCAACTACACAAGGGTATTTTTATTCAGAAAATGTTTCTGAAGACTTTACGTGTTTTTCTTTTTCTTTTACCACATTGGATTATTTTCAAAAGTTGATTTTATCAGCTTCTGAAAATAATCTGAAATTAAAAATGTATTTTTGAATTCTATGTTATTTCAAAATCTTGACAAACAATATTAAATGTTTCAGAAACACTTTTTTTAATAAAAAGTATTTTTTTAAAAATCCCAATGAGCTTTGTGTTATCTGGCAATGTCTTTTGATAGTATACTAATATTAGTTTGAAAATATATTAACGTGAATTACTTTAATTATTATATGGAAATTGAAATTACAACTGAGTATTATTAATTAAATTGTATAATTAAACTCAAAAAACAAATTTAATTAAGTTAAATTAAATATATATTTCTTTTATCCGTGCATTTATAGGCTTTTCTGCTAGTTAGTTGGAAATAGTATATTTTATTTTTCTTCTTAGAACAATTTCCAGTCTGGCTCAGTTTGCTAGGTGCTACTTCCATGCTAAACATAAAAAAAAAAAAAACAAAAAAAAAATTGTAGATTTTAATTTTTTAAATCTAGTTAAAAAGTGAAAAGTTTGTTTAGGTAAAAATGTGAATTGCATGAAATTAAAAAAGTTAGTTAACCAAATAGATCTTGTAAATCAAACGCCGTCCTCGTACTTCATCTTGTCAAGCCCAACCACCAGCCTGCTTCCACGTTAGTTGACTGTTGATCTATACCGAATCATCCCATTTGTTCATCGCTACGTGGGCAGAGCACATTCCCCACTCTCTCTCTCTCTCTCCAAATCTACCCCTATAAAAGCCCCCGTTGAACACATTCCACCTTCGCAGTCTCCAGAGGCCACACTTCCGAGCTCTTTCCCTCTCTCTGCCCTCTTCATTGAATTGGAAAAGCGAGAGGCGGGGTACTCGGCAGTCGACAACAATTAAAATGGCTTTGTCAAATACCTCTTCCCTCTGCTCCAGATCCCTTTTCCAAGCCCAATCCTTGTTCCCCCCCTCCCAATCCCATCAACCCGCATTCCCTCTCCTCCCGAACAAGCCACACCGCCACCCCGTCTCTGCTGTACACGCAGCAGAGCCCGCCAAGACCCCTGTCGCCGAAAAGCCAAAAACGTCATCTCCTTCGCCATCCAAGGTGGAACCGGGCAGATGGAGCCCCGACAGCTGGAAATTGAAGAAGGCTCTGCAGCTCCCTGAGTATCCCAAAGAGGCAGATCTGGAGTCAGTTCTCAGGACCATTGAGGCTTTCCCACCTATTGTGTTTGCCGGAGAGGCGAGAACTCTCGAGGAGCGCCTCGCAGAGGCCGCCATGGGCAATGCTTTTCTCCTCCAGGGAGGAGATTGTGCCGAGAGTTTCAAGGAATTCAGTGCCAATAATATTCGTGACACTTTCAGAATTCTTCTCCAAATGGGTGTTGTCCTTATGTTTGGTGGCCAAATGCCGGTAATTAAGGTAATCTTTTCAATCTCTGTTCTCCCGTCGCCGGGTTGCTTTTCAAAGTTTCTTGCGAAATCTGAATAGTTTGAAACAATGTTAATGATTACTTTAATCGGTTTAACGGCATTCAAGAAAAAAAAAATTAGAAGGAAAATTTATCTTCCATGGTCTGTGGGATTTGATTGGAGGGAAAATATATGAAATTTTGCCATATTTAGTTGGTAATTACTTGGACCTGACAGACCCTGCATTGTCGCATGTACTAATAGGTGGGAAGAATGGCGGGTCAGTTTGCAAAACCAAGAACTGAGACATTAGAAGAGAGAGATGGAGTGAAGTTGCCAAGCTACAAAGGGGACAACATAAATGGTGATGCTTTCACTGAGAAAGACAGAGTTCCAGATCCACAGAGGATGATAAGGGCTTATTGCCAGTCTGCAGCCACTCTTAACCTTCTTAGGGCCTTTGCAACAGGAGGATACGCTGCAATGCAGAGGGTTACCCAATGGAATCTTGATTTTGCAGAGCACAGTGAGCAAGGCGATAGGTATAAAATTTACTTGGAGAAATCATTCGTCTGTTTCTTTTTCTTTTTTTCTTTTTTTCTTTTTTTTTTCCCCGTGTGTCCTCGACCGCTAAAAGGATAACAACGAAAATGGGATTCAATTATTTTAGACGTGGTAAATTAGTTATCACCTTCTTTTTGATCTTTTTTCATTTTATTTATTATTTGTTGCAGGTATCAGGAGCTAGCTCACAGGGTTGATGAAGCCTTAGGATTTATGGCTGCTGCTGGGCTCACGGTGGAACATCCTGTCATGACTTCAACTGAGTTCTGGACATCTCACGAGTGCTTGCTGTTGCCTTACGAGCAAGCACTTACCAGGCAGGATTCAACATCAGGTCTTTACTATGATTGTTCTGCTCACTTCATTTGGGTTGGGGAACGTACCAGGCAATTGGATGGTGCACATGTTGAGTTTCTAAGAGGAGTTGCGAATCCCATTGGCATTAAGGTATATCCAATGCTTGCATTCTTGGTCAAGTGAGAAATGATCAATGTAGTCAAATAGGCTAGTATTGTTTCAAGAAAATGCCCTAGATGTGCCATTTCGGGAACCAAATGAATGAATGTGTTTTGGTGCGAAAGCAAACAAATTTGTTCAGCGAGGTCATCAGTTAGCCAATGTACAAAAATTTCGTAGGCTGTTCCACATGATAGCTGTCTGCTTTTGTTAGCTTTGCATCTTTTGCTTAGTCATTTCAACGTAAGTCCATCTCTGTGCTTGTTATCCCTTTTTCCTCTGTGGCATGGAATTTTACATTCGTGAGTAATGTCTGGTCATTTATTTACTAGGAATTTTATCCTTTGTTTCTCATTAATTAAAAAATTGTCCATCACATGGTGCTTGTGCATTGTAAGACATGTTTATCCTAGGTTTGGGCCAATTAATCATAATTGAATTTGCTTTATTTGCGTCCTCTTAATTTTTTGGCCAAATGCATGCTGCATTTGTCCTTGCCATGCTGATTTCGATCATATAATCATTGCTTCAAAAGGCTGATGTTTGATGGCTAACATTTACATTGTTACGCAGGTGAGCAATAAAATGGATCCAAATGAGCTAGTTAAACTTATTGAAATCCTCAATCCTACTAACAAGCCAGGAAGAATAACAGTGATTGTAAGAATGGGTGCTGAGAACTTGAGAGTCAAGCTGTCCAATCTGATCAGGGCTGTTCGTAGGGCAGGGCAAATTGTGACTTGGGTTTGCGACCCAATGCATGGCAACACCATAAAGGCACCCTGTGGACTCAAAACTCGGGCTTTTGATTCAATCTTGGTATGATTTTCTGTCACCAGTCTTCGTATGTCAACTTTCTTGATTTTTATCCAAGAGTTAGCCTGAATTACTGCAATTTTTGTGATTCATCAAACCATGTGAAAATATTAAGATAAAACTCTTCAATTTTTATCTCCACTGAATAGGATGAACAGTTATAATTAACACAGAATCATCATGAAAATAAATTAGTTAAGAACAAGTAGTGATTTAATGTGTGTTTATGCAAAACAGTTAGGCTACCGCTCTCTCTATATTAAGCATTTATTATATTGTAAGAATTTGTCTCTCTCATTCTCATTTTGTTAATGTGTAAAAATATATTATGTATATACTGGAAGGCGGAGGTGCGAGCATTCTTTGATGTGCATGAGCAGGAAGGGAGCCACCCTGGAGGAATCCATCTTGAGATGACAGGGCAGAATGTGACTGAGTGCATTGGTGGGTCTCGAACTGTGACTTATGACGATCTTGGTTCACGCTATCACACACATTGCGATCCAAGGCTCAATGCTTCTCAATCTCTAGAGCTGGCCTTCATAATCGCGGAGCGCCTGAGGAAGAGAAGGATTGGAACCCAACGCCTGCTTTCTCTAAGTCTGTAGGTGGCCTTGCAACTCCTTGAGTTTCTTTCAACTTGTGGCAATCTTGAGGAATTAGCAAACAAAATAAGTCCAATAGAAGGCCGTTCATCTTATCTCACTTTGGGGTCAACAGTCACAAGGTTACCCTTTTATTATCAGTTATTCTTGAAGCAGCCTGTTGTACATGTGATCATATTCTTAGTAGCCTCCAAACTGTTGCCCGCGAAGAGCGAGGTGTTGTGAATGGTTTCTAGTGTTTGGACTCTGTTTTAACTTTGGTTTGGAAGTTGAAAATTATATTTATGAATTTATTAAGACTGCATCTATTGTGAAAGTAATGAATATATCAGTGTGAATTTTTGCATATATATATATATATATATATAAAGAGCAGCTGTTTCTACTGCATGTACCATGAGATTGCAAGGATATCATGTGGCTTCCTAATTAACAAATAAATATATTAAAGAAGGTTTTAGTATTTGTCCTTTTTCTGTCTTTTTGAAGTTGGGAAACCTGAAAAGGCCCAAAACTATTACTTTTAATACTTTAATACCACAAAGGGAAAAGAAAAGAAAATTAAAAATAAATGCCCTGGTTTTGGTGCCAAATGAAACGAGAGAAAACAATTTTGGGCAATCCAAATCCGTGCTAAGGCATAAGTAAGCCAAACTGAAATGTAACCTCTCTTTTTATTTATTGTAGCTTGTCGCGTCTTTGTTTCTCTCCTTTCCCTCTCTCTTTGCGCAAAGGAAAGCTAATAACAGGGAAAGAGATAGCCAAGCTAAAGGAATGGCCATAAATGATTGTAGTAGTTTGTTTCTCTCCTTTTTCTCTCTCTTTGCGCAAAGGAAACCTAATAACAGGGAAAGAGATAGCATAGCTAAAGGAATGGCCATAAATGATTGTAGTAGTGTAATGGTTCGCCTCGTGGGAGTGGCTTTGGATGCCTTATAAGAGTGAGCATAAAACTGCTTAACCTAACTTGCCTATCAACCCACTCACAAGCTGCCGCAACCCACCAATTTCTTTTTAATATTTTATATTAACAATTTAAAACTTTTATAATCCGCTCATATACAGCTAAGTGACAGGTAAAATTTCTAAAAACTCACATTAACTTAATTCGACCCCAACTGTTGGTATGTAAATTTTTTTAATATATTTTATTTATTCAACTTTTTAACGGTTCACTACTCTCTCTCTCTCATCTGACGAAACCTTAAATTTACTCCCATCTCTTGCTTCTCTCTTCTCCAGCGTTAGCGGCTACCCTTGTTCTGATTTCTACATTTTTCCATTCAATTGCGGGCAATTGCTGATCAATTGTCTCTCTCACTAACCTCTCTTTCCCTCTCTTATCTTCTCTACAAGTTGTGAGTACATCTCTGTCATTGATCATTAAATATAGCATTTTTTGTTTGATTTGTGAATATTATCTATTTGAAAGGCATCAGTATGTATCTTTTTTCTTTTCCTTTATGGTTCATTGATCTGATTTGTAGCTATTGCAATTTTGCATCGGCATACCGTATATATCTAGCAGTCCTCATCTGAACCAATGGCCGAAACTGAACGCCTTTTATGGCTTTCGCATTCAGGAAAGCACCTTGTCCAAGGATGCCCGTGAACAGTCAAATTCACTCAGAAACTAATACTAATTAGTTATCAATATGAAAAATTTTATTTTGAATTGATACTTATCTCTTAAATGTGCAAGAGGGGACAACCAAACAAGGCATATGTAAACAAGGGGCAATCAATAACCCAACTATTAGTTAGATAATATTCATGAATCTGTCTTATAGAGATGCTCCTAGTACATGAGGCTGTAGGGACTTAAAAAAAATAAAAAATAAAATAAAATAAATAAAAATTACACTTTTGGCAAAGTAGGTTCACGGTTATTGACTCATAACTAAAAAATTACCCACTTATAGTGTCACTTCAACAATTCCCCATCCATATTATGCAATGCTTTCTCCACTTGCTTAATTTCATGGTTGTATGAATTATCACAAAAAAGGAACTGTTAAATAAGGGAAAATTGGAGCATGAAAATTCTTACCTCATTCATAATCGGGTTGTAGACAACACCAACTATGGGGATCTTTCCAATTGTCAAACCAATAGAAACACAAACGAAAGGAAACCTACCACCCATCATGCAGTGACCACATATAAGTTAGACCAATGCAAACTTTAAGAGAGAAACTAACTTCAATGCAAACTTTATAGTAGAATCTGATAATTACCCATGCACAAAATTAGTTGTTCCATCAAGAGGATCAACTATCCAAGTAGGTTTATCTGTCAGCTTTGTAACTCCAAAAGCAGCAGTTGTTTCCTCCCCAATGAACTAAGATAAGAAGTGACCAAAAGAAATAAGAAGACATATGTCAATCCTTTAAATCAGTTTTTAGAAATGTGCTATTGGAAAATGGAATTTTGGTTTATCCTAAGTCTAACATGATAGATTTAGATCGAACATGATTTCTGTGTGGAAGCATATCTCAATTTGAAGAAAAAATTTGCTTACAGTGAGTTTGATTTAGTCAATTCAAACTCTTAAACATCAATGACTGTTTGAGCGTATTACTCTCAAATTGAAAACAAAATGCTTTGACTTATTCAATGAAGATGTGTTACACTAAACTTTAAGGATTCCCAAAATTGGAGAAAGGATGAAAACAAATTAAGATTTTTTTGAAAAATCAGTAGAGTTGATAACTTAAACTAAATTGATAGCACAAATACCTCTAACTTCATATACTTTCTTTTTCTTTTGATTTATATATGGAGAATGAAGAGGAGGTAGTTGGAAATAAAAAAAATGATTCAATAGCTAATCAAACAAAGTTCAAGCCACCTCCAACTCTAACATCATGGAAACCTAACACTTGTAGAAAAAGGAAAGGCCTATGCATATTAAAGTGACTCCATCCAAAGACACACAAGATACAACCATTGGACATAAGAAAATTTCATGGGTTTGGGATCATTTTAAGAGGTTTGAGGAGAATGGAAACTCGAGGGTAGCTTGTAATTATTGTTGTTAGGATTATGCTGTTCATCCAAAGTTATATGGGACAGGTAACATGATTAATCATTTAAATTTTCAATGCAAGAAATATCCTTACAGAAAAATTCGTGAAAAACAAAAGACTCTTACTTTTGAAAAACAGGAAAGCGATGGCTCTTTTTCTTTTTCTCTTAAAACTATGAGTTATTCTTATGAAGAGTATAGAACATTGTTAGTTGAGATGGTTATTATTGATGAGCTTTCTTTTAGAATTGTTGAAAGTGAGGGGTTTAAAAAAATTTGTAACTAGTTTACAACCCAAATTTACCCCTCTAAGCTGCTTCACTGCTGCTAGGGATTGTATAAAACTTTATTTTAATGAGAAGAAAAAGCTTAAAAGCTTCTAAAGTCTCAACATATCTATCTCACAACTAATACATGGACTTCAATCCAAAATATAAATTATATGTGTGTAACTGTACATTGGATTAATAATAATTGGAAGCTACAAAAGAGAATCTTAAGTTTCTGTGTGATTCCTAACTACAAGGGTAAGACAATATGTAAAATGGTTGAAAATTGTTTATTGGATTGGGGAATAGACTATTTGTTAACTATAACAGTTGATAACACAAGTTCTAATGATAGTACAATCAATCATTTGAAAAAGAATACTAAGTGTTGAAAAACTACACTATTTGATGATGAATTTCTGCATTTGAGATGTTGTGCGCATATTTTAAATCTGATTGCGAAAGATGGTTTTAAAGTATCAAAATGAATCAATTCTTAATATTCAAAATGCCGCAAGATATGTGCATTCATCTCCAGCTAGACTTTAAGGTCTTACAACTTGTGCTGAGTTTGAAAAAATTGAAAGTAATGCCAAAATATCTAAGCTGGTTTGTAGGGGATGGTAAGGAGCAGATATTTAAGTCTCTGTGTCTTATTCACTTATCATCACATGTGTAAAGAAAAAGGTAATGGTACTTATATATGCCTTAGCATAACGTGTTGATGGTCCTTTTTCTCTGGTCACTGCATAATAAATGTTTCAACCAAGACCTAATAAGAAGTTTTAAGAGTGAAGGTCACCAGCACTACAACAAAAAAATTCCTTTAATAGCAATAATTAAAAGCAATTAAATAATTGTCATTAATTTATGTAAAATTATATTATTTAATGGTAATTATATGATTGGTCATTATTTTTTTTTCATAATAGCAATTATAACTAGTGGCCACTAAAAGTCATGTAATTGTCAAGTTATAAAAGATAGGTTTATTTAGTTTTTTTTCTAATATAAATTAGTATATAAAAAATAAAAAAAAAGAAAGATAAGAATTTATTTTTTAAATATTATTGTCACTCTCTCCGAGTTAGTCTTAAGCTTGGACTAACAACTCTTTTCACATGAACTATTGCATTTTAAAAATTAATTGTCAATTAAAATCTAGCCCCACTCTGTCCTTTTACTCTTTCGAGAATAGTGTGAAAAGTTCCCACTATGTGTATGTGTATATATATTGAGCCGATCCTACAAGAATTCAACCTCACTCCTCGAATTCCTTCTTAGTGATATAGAGATAGCGCTCTCCAACAAGAATAGAGGTTTTCTTTGCAAGTAAAAATTAAGAACTTAACAACTCAAATTGCGTTATCATAGGATTAATGCCAGATCACCGAGTTAGATA
This sequence comes from Thlaspi arvense, assembly GCA_911865555.2. Lineage (NCBI taxonomy): Eukaryota > Viridiplantae > Streptophyta > Magnoliopsida > Brassicales > Brassicaceae > Thlaspi > Thlaspi arvense. The sequence goes on from CAJVSB020000098.1 coordinate 54,944, forward strand.
TGCACCTGCTTGGTCATTTTTGTGCAGCCATTTTCAAAGCAGAGCTAGGGTGTGAAGAATGGAGAGTTTGGGGGAGATTTTGAGGCATCCTAATGACTTTTATACTTTGCTAAGGCTGAAGATGGAGGTGAAGCACCTGGAGAAGCAGGTTCCGCCGGAGTGTCACTAGCAGTTCTGTCACAACATGCTTCAAAAGGTGTCTCGCAACTTCACCCTCCTGATTCAGTAGCTCAGCATTGATCTTCGCAATGCAGTAAGATACACATACTCATTGTTCATTTCTCGTAGCTTTTCTATTTTTTGAAAATTAAATTATACACATTAACATTTAGATTATATTTTATTATATACGTTTCATACTTAAAAATATATAAAAAGAGTGGAAGTCACCGGATGATAAAAAAATGTGAAATTAAATATGAATTATCAACTAAATCTAGTTAATGTGAGAAATGGCAAGGGGGATTAGCAATGTCCATTTTAGATTTATACAAGTTTGAAACCTCTCCTTTAGTCAGTCCTGCAACTAAGAGATTTGTTGGTCATTGGTGTTTAAGCATTGACATTGCAGTTAGCAACAGCTGTTTAAATTGTTAGGTTATCTAGTTGGAATAGATTTTTGAAACTTAAGATGGTACATATATTATTTGGCTGAAATAATAAAAAACTTAGTATGCTTAATTTGATAATATCTATTGTTTTCCTGGCTATATATGCATATGCTTCGGTTCGTGTCTTTGTTTTCTTATATGCTTGCTGCAACACTAGATTATTTGTCTTGGTTTATGATTTATCTTGAGTATCTGCAGTGCATATTCTATCTTCAATGTGGATTTTAGGGAGCTTCCTGGAACCCTTGGCAGAATGTCTTAATAGAGACATCTAGATGAGACAGTTTTGATCTAGTTATTACTACTGCTAACATTTTCAAATGTATTAAAGTCATGTATACAATGCAAAATCTTGTTAAAGGAAATCATAGTGATACCTTTGTGCTAAGTTATAGAATAAAGTTCCAAGCATTAAGCATCTCTCTTTTTGTGTCTCTTCTTAACATGTTTTCGTATTCACTTTTGATTCACTAATGGGAATTTTACAGTTCCATTGCTTATGTTCCTCTTACTATTCTTGCAGTTCCAGCTTCAGTACCTATGGTATGTACCAAGGTTTTATTTTTTATGTTCAAAGAGCAAGCTTATTTATCTTCTTTTTCGATGCCCTTACCTTCTTCTTCTCTTTGTGGATCTCTTGGTACTTACTAAACTACAAGGTTTCTTTATGACATAAGTTGCTCTGGCAATCTCTTTTAACCTTTTGGGGATTCCTCTTAGGATTAAATGAGAGGTGATTCTTGTACTTTCTAATATTCCAAGTTGGAGGTGGTTACTTCTTTAGGTTGCCTATAGGATTCCTTGCTGACTCAATTGGTGCTACTGTAGGTGCAATAGCTGCCTTTGTTCTTGGTAGAAGAGTAAGTCTGATAATTAGTTAAGCTTCTCCTTGCTTGAAGTTTATGCTTTCACACTTGTATTATGACAAATGCATTTTTGTTTTTCTTAAGAACATTTTACATGTTAATCAATTGTTGATGTTTTCCTGTAATTTGTTTTCCTCTATAGGTTGGAAGACCTTATGTTATGTCAAAGTTAAAGAACTATCTGAAGCTTCAGGCTGTTGTTGTGGCCATTGAGAGATCTGGCTTTAAGGTTGTATGAAAGCATAATTTCAAGTATCCCTGAAATTTTTCTTTTATTCTAAAGTTGGTCCCTAAGAATGGACTAGTGCTCATGAGTAGTTCCTAGTTATGCCTTTTAAGAATTTCACATCAGGAGTAATAAAGCATTACAAAATCTAATGTTCTAAGGATGTATCTAAATTCAAAATAGTTTTGACATCTTTGTCCCACATGTATGTTAAAATGATAGAAACATGACACAACCTAGAAAATTTAGTCCAAAGTTTTTGTTTGATTTTACTTGAACCTTTCATAGTGCCAATTTTAGTTTATTTATCTGTCACCATTACTGATTGTCATTGATCGTCTTGGACTTAATGTTCACTAAATTATAACTATTAATTAATGTTTGAATTACCAAATATTAGGTATAGAATAAATATATAAATTCTTTAAAATATTTCTTTTTGGTCGTATCTTTGAATAACTAGACAAATTATGCTTGTACAAATTATGTTCCATTTAATTTCTGTGCATATTTAACTAACAGGGTTTCAATTGGAATAACTTTGCTCATGCAAAACGGAGAATCATATGATCCAAGAAACTCATTCATTTTCTTGCTCTATTTTGCTTATTGAATTGTATGTTCCCAAGACAAGGTAATCAAGTCCATGACATAAATATGTGAGAGTGAACGACATCTCAAAAATTAGCAGAACAGTTTCTCCATGAGCCTGCAAGTCAAATACTTGGCATATGGCAGAGGACAATGATAAATGGTAAGACTACTTTGGCAGCTGTTTTCCTATAGAGGACAAAAGAAAAGGATTGATTAGACAGTTGCTTGACCATCTTAGGGTAGGACACATTAACTTGAATGACCAGATTTTTCAATGTGTGGACCCTGTGCTCCAGCCACTCCATCCTTTGTCCTTCTACTAATAAAGTATTCTTCTCTTACTCTCTTTCTTTTCTTTTTGTTAAACCCTTCAAATCCCTATTTTGTGCCTTCCTTTTTTTTTTTTTTTTAAAAAAAAAAGGATTCCTGATAGATTTTGGAGTCATATTGATTGTTTGATTTGTTTTATGTGATTTCCTTATATTTTTCCATTGAGTTCTAATTGCCATTTTGATGGAAAAGAATATAATGTTTTCCTAACTAATCTGTTTTTCTTTTTGAAATTTCTAGCATGATTCATTTCATATCATCTTAGTAGGCAAGACAATCATTATGGGGGTTGGTTCAATATGTGTACATATTTCACAGGATATTGAACATGTAACAAAGATTGGTAGAACCAACTAAACTGATCCATATTTGAAGTATCTGATTCTTATTTGCTTGTGTTTAAATATGAATGGATAAGTACTTGACATTTTCATGTGCTCTTTACAATTACCCATGTTCTGTAGAATGTAGGGTTTGGTCTCATAGTTTTGGGGATTTCATGATTCAATCCAATGTTGACTTTTTATTAGAACAACTGTTTTATTTACTTTTATTTTTATATTCATTTGATGCATAATATGCTTAATCTAATGAAGTTGCTACTGTAAGATGCTTGTTGGTTTTTATGCAATTTGCTTCAGTGTTTTAGTTGGTTGTTGTTGAAGCAAGGGGTATTTTGTTTCAGTCCTTAGACACTCTACAACACTATCAAGGATATGAGTTTGGAGATTCACATCTTGCATATTAATATTTTGTGGATTGTACATGCAATAAGACATTAACTAAATAGAACTTCTTTACTTTAGTGATAATATCACACCCCAACCTCTCAAATCTTAAGGGGCATGACAACAGGGCAAATAACCAATATATCGCAGGGTAAAATCCAATAGCGTGTCGGCTACTGTAATCTCTCTTAAGTTGGCTTTAAGGCCCTTTGTCTAAGTATTTGCTTAAAATTAACAACTTTACAATATATACATAACTTGCAATAACTCATTCAACCCATAACTTAAGCATAATTCATCTTGTATCAACATTTTCAATAATCATCTAACATCATATCATGCTCAAAATCATCACATATGCTTAACCAACAATAATTCATCTATAAGACCTCAACATCACAAATTATTTTCAATTATCCAAAATATAAAAGAGTCTTCCAAACACATGCATCCCAAATCTAAAAAAGAAAACAAAAAACAATCAAAACAATCCTTGTAACTTGGGCCAACCTGGTGCTATAAAATGAGCAAAACGCAAGTAATACGAACACCAAAGTTTTAACTTAATGTCTCAACATCTGCAGGGAGAAAAAATTAATGGGTGAGACAAACGTCCTAGTGAGTGGTAATCCAGTTAATCCTAGTGGAAACAATTAGTTTTTGTATCTATTTAAATAATATAAACATTCTTATAGAGTTTCATGTCATGAGGCATAATACTAAATTTTCAACAGTATAAAAATTAAATTGTTATTGTGGCAAGTCATAAAACATAAGAGAGTATAAGTATGAATCATAAAAGTTTTCATAGGCATCATAGAAAAATCATAAAGATCATACTATATATTCACATGTATATTCTAGTCGGATGTGTACAATTGAAGGTGTCTAGTGTTAGTAAAATCATAAAACATAACATGGTCCCTCATTAGGTAAACTATAAATATGTCGAGCACTACTACACTGTGTAGCCCGTGCTAGGGGTTGCCACTCCCTGGTTAAACTAACACAGTTTTTGGCGCATGGTCCCTTTCACTAGGAAAATAAACATACATATATCATGTAATGCAAGTAGAACTACCACCTGTCCCAAATGGCTGCCCGACATCATGGTCTAGGTACCAAGTCACCAAAATAACATAAATTCATGAAAACCATAAAATTAAGCATATAATCGAAATCATAACATAGCTGGACTGTTTCCCATATTTTCAGTAGTATTGAGTTTGAAATGATTATTGTTAATTGTAAATTATAGTTTGCAAAAATAAATTAAGATTAGGAAGATTTTCACTCACCGTGCAAAATGAGTCTATGAGTGTACTCCTAGAGCTGTAGGTCCAGGGTCTGAAGTAACTGGGGTATCATCTCCTACAAGTGGGATACACATACATGAGAGAAAAGCTCTAAATACATCATATGAAAGCATTAACTATACCCTAACTCGTATAAATACAATTTTTCTCCCTTTCTAACTTTTGAGTTCCATCTAAGCATGCCCTTATTCTATTTTTCCCTATTTCAGCTCCAATCAAACATACCCTTATCCCATTTCAACATCATCTCACTCATTTCTTTTACATTTCAACTATAAACATTTCATTCAAGATTTAATCCAACCATGAAAACATAGAGATCCTCAAGTAAAACAATATTTAAGGGTATTTTAATTAGAAATATCAAGATTCAAGCAAAATATCTTATAGGTGAGGTTAAACCCATTTTTCTCTTTCCACAACACACAACAACATCAAAATACGAAATCTACACCAATTAAAAGTTATAAAACGAAGAGAGGAAGCTAAATATATAGAAATATTGAAGAAAAATCAAAGGGGGTTTGAGATTTGGTCATTTTACATACTTTCTTCTTCATTTTCTCTCTTTTCCTTCTTCCCTCTATTCCTCTCTCTTCAAGGTCAAAAATGAGCCCTAGAAAGGCTCCCTCAACATTCAAAACAATGGTTTATAAGCCAAAAAGACCATCATGCCTTTTCTTAAAATTATCCTCATTTTTAATCCTTATAAATTTTTGAATGAATTTTGGGTACCCTAGAATATCTCCCAAATCTTTGGCTTGTAATTCTAGGTTCAAGAGGGTTTAAGGGTCCTTGAAGAGGTTAAAAATCCCAAATTTTTAAGAAAAACGTAAAAAATCGCGACTCGGCACGCTATGGCGCGGTCTAGCATGCTACAACAGACCAATTCCAGTGACTACCATGCTACAATGCCCAAATTCCAGTGTGCAACGTGCTATAGCGCTTGGGCGTGCTACGGCTTGCTGCTACAGTAAACGCGCTGCAGTAATTTTTTTTTCTTTTTTACAAAAACTTACTTTTTCTCAAAACTTCCAATACACTTCTCTCCTACCTAAACCCCTCAAAATTTCCTCTAAATAAATTTAAAACCCAAGCAAAAGTGGTTAAGAAAATTTAAAAGAAATATTTGGTTTTGGGTATTATAAATAAGGGTTTAAATTTTGTATTTTTTGAGTTATACTTCGAAGTAATTTCTTCAATTCTTCGTGCATTTTGTTTCTAGTTATGACAATTTAAGTTTGTAAATTTGATTAGTACTTTTGTAATATTTCTTATGGCATAATATATTCAAATATTTCCTTCTATATCTTTATTCTTAATTGATTGATACTTTTATAATTTTTTAGATATTTTTATAATAATTACTATATTGTTGAGTAAGGAATTATTAGTAGCCATAACTATTATTGTTATAAAGAAAAATTTGTAGTAGCAATAATAATTGTTGTTATAAATTAGAAATTGTAACAATAATAACAATTGTCGATATATAATTGTTATTATAAATTAGGGTTTTTACCAATAAAAGTTATTGTTATAAATTAAAAATTATAGTTACAATAATAATTGTTGGTATATATTGCTCTTATAAATTAAAGTTTTTAACGATAATAAATAAGATCTTTACCAGCAAAAGTGTAATTGCTGTTATAACTTTTTAACAACACTAAATACAAGGGTAATAATTTAATTACTGGTAAAATTTTATCAGTAATAAGAATTACTATTAATGTCTATTATAATTGTCACTAAAAATATTATTTATTGTAGTGAGTTGAAATCATAAAATGATTTCTTTACAAAACAGAGATAAGGTTGCACACATTATCCTCCCCACCACTTGGATTACCAGGAGCACGTCTTGCCGCTAAGGGACTCTTCTTCCCGTAGTTTATAAATAAAGCACATACATGTAGGACCACTGATGAATTATGTGCACGTGATAGCAAATTCGGCTAATTCATTCCCACCAGACACAACCAATGTCTGAGCTTGACTCGTAGCTAAATTACTATCTCAGCTGTTAGTTCATCACCTACCTTTGCGATGTAGAAACTAACTATCCATATGCTAGTATTTGCCGTGTGTACAGTAATATTTGTCTTTGTTTTACATATATAAAAAGGTACTGCTTATCTTAGTATATATACGTCATTACAAAGTATTTTTTCCTCCAACAATTCAAAATTTGGAAGGAAATAACTATCAATGAGTATGTAATTCAGTCCGCGTGAAAGCAGATGAAAATAGTTTCAATGACTTTCTTCGCCAAAAGAAACGGTTTTGTTTCTTTAGGCCAACGCGCATGTGAGCTTTGGTTAGTGTGGAAAGCCGGACAGCAGATCACGAGGAAAAGTCGGTGTGGAGGTGAGGACTGCAATTCTGCAATTCAGGACAGTTAGTTGGCCACTTCTTCAATAGGTCAATATTCAAGAGGTAGACGCTAACCAAGTTTCCTAGCTGAACTTCAGCTCTCAAACTGACGTGGCTATCTGATCATTTGCGTATATCAGTGTGTACATACAGATGTCACAGTGGGGATGACCTTTTCAACTTGTACACACCAACCAGGCAAACACCACACTAAAACACAAGTTTATATATATATATATATATATATTTATATATATATATATATATATATTTGGTTTTCAAATATCCATTCTACTGGAGTACATCTACCTCTCCTTGAACATAAGCTTTACACACTGAATTTTAAGAATAGCAATATAATTATTACGAACTGCTGATGTTTTGCTTCAGATCTGCTGTGAAAGTGGGTTTCCAAAGAATAATAATTGGACATGCGACAAAATGAATGAGCGAGGAACCAAGATTAATGTGGTTCAACTTTGAGGGCCACCACGGGCCGAGACCATGAAAATATTTCACTAAAGAAACGGGATGGAAAGTTTACAAAATTATCTTAAATTTCAGAAACCTAAATTCCACGTGCACTCGAATCATCCATAACTCACAAAGAAGTAACGCCAAATTTCTCTCTAAAGGGTGAATCAATCACTATTGCTCTTGATGCTTCAATCGCATATCTACAGTAAGGAGAGCCTGTGAGAATAATTTCAGATTTCGTAACTATTAGAATGCAGTTATTGCTAGTAAAATTCCAATATGCGTCACTATGGACAAGACGGTTTCCTCACGGTCAACCTGAGAGCTACTCAAAAGTGCTTAATTTCCATCATTGTAATGAAGCTTTAATTAGACCTTTTTATGAGAAATATGCATTATTTAATGCCTTTTTATTACCTTTGTAAACCGGGGGCTTCTTATTCAATATCGGGCTCATAAAGCAAGTTGGCTGAATTGGCCACGAAGGAAAGGGTTTGGCCGAATTGTATTGTTGGAGTGAGCTTAATATATCAATTGAATTTAAAACTAATCCAATTAAGATATGCCAAATCCACAAAAAAAAATTTAAAAAAAAAACAAAGAGCACGGATCACAAGAGCTTAATTCATTAATTCTTATCCACGAAGGAATCCTACGTTGGGGGAGTCTTCTTGTCACTTACGTAGTTCGCATGCAAAAGGAATCTTCCGTCACAAGAACAGTACGATTGAAGATGATGCACGAGGGATTCTAAAATTGCAAAAACTCTAATATGCATTTTTGGAAAATAGCTTATTAGTTGTTCAAACGTCCACTCTCTAATATTATAAACACACTAAATACCTATGAGTTAATTTCACTATAATTGTAATAAAGTAGAAACTGTTTCTCAATTTAAGAATATTTATGAAGAGATGGGGGCTAAAGAGAGAAGAAATAAGAGCATGGTCAGGGTCTCTTATCAAGTATTCATCCCTATTCACCCACCATAGGGCCCTTTTATACCCCTAGGTTAGCAGACCTAGATATGGACTTTCTCAAGCCCAAATATTTTCTTAATTTGCCCTGGGCCTTAATTATAATCCAATCACATAGATTTGGATTTAATTCAATTGAAGTCCAAATATTTTTATTAATTAATTAAATCCTCATTTAATGAATTAATCCATTAGGTTCAAATTAATTAGTCTAAACTAATTAATTATTTCTCTTTTTAATTGATCTAAGAGTCCAATTAATTGGTCAACTAATGAATATTTCTCCAATTTAGGCTAACCTTATTAAATGAACTCTTTATTTAACTAATCAATTTAACTATTAAATTCATGGAGTCCTAAATTAATTAATTTAATTAATAAATTCTTTTATTTATCTATCCAACAATTGGATAAATTTCCATATGATTTTATATTAGGCTTTTTTGACTTTACGTATGACACCTTAAGTTAGTTAATTATCTAGTAGTAGGCCCACAACTCTTGCAATTTAATTTGTAAATAAGTAGTTATTCCAATTAATTAATTGAATTAATTAATCACTATTGAATTAACGTCATTAATTCAAACAATTCGTAGTACACGAATATCACTATAAATAGCTTGATAAAGCTGAAGATTATTTTTTTCTGCTTATGTATATCATGTAGATACAATTTTGCTATTAACATATCTCTCAATTGAAACCTAAGAGTCAGATATGAAGTTGAAATCCATATCAACTAAATAATTATGTATTTACTCCTCATGATTGATTTAATGACCAATCTAAGAAATTCACTTTCCTAATTATTTGTCATATGCCTTAATCAAGGACTTCAAACCAATTATCGAAATGAATACAAGAGCTTTGCCGATTCATACAGATGGGTAATGGATCCCCCTGTTAATTCTCAATGATTGACCTTCATACATAAGCAATTTGTACTTAACGTAAATTTGTTTATACCCCATCCCACTAAGGGAAAAGCTAATAGAAAATACATCAAAGTATAAGATTCCATGCATAAGGTTGCCTTGACACCTTAGGTCTAAGAACTAATTAGAGTGAAGCCGTAAGTATAAAGATTATCTAATAATGCCAAAGACCAAATGGAATTCCTTTTGGTGGGTTGTTGAGTAAGTCTGGTTTTTACTAAGCACCCACTTATGTGCACTGATACCTATAACACCAATCACCTATAAAACAAGACACTCTCAATTTAGATGCATTAATCACATGTGTGAAATTATTTAGATTCTTGTCAATGCCTCATTTTTAAAAATGAGCTATAATTTCCTAAGAGAACAAGCAATGGCCAAACAAATTTACAAGAATGATAAAAACGATCCAAACTCAACCAAACAAATGTGGAGAAAACTAAATTCAATTTATCAATAAAGCTAAGAGTTATATAATTGGTTTCAAAAAATTGTAATCTAAACCCTAAGAATAATCTAAGAACAAACTATATTTCCACTCTATCGATTGATCTTTAACTGTTGGATGTTATGGATCTTGCTCGAATCGATAATTTATCTACCAAATGCCTCAGAGTAGATTGGAGGATTCCTATTTGCACTTTACTTAGTTAATTTTCCATCAACTTTCTCCCAAGAATGGCTAAAAATGATTTATATGGAGTGATTGTTGTGGAACACAAAATCTCTAAGTAGTGGATGATTTATAGGCTTTCAAGAAACTTTGCCCAAATGTTGAATTAGTTGAGAGATGCCCAGATATCTTTTTTATAGTCTAAATTGTCCAAGGAAGGAGCCGTTGGAGGATAAGGGAACCTTGTGAAGCGTGAAAAATCACAAAGAATTCTGCTGTAGCGCACTATAGTCTAGTCTATGGCCTAGGTACGCTATAGCGAGCTACTATTTGGAAAAATCTAGAAAGTAGCGCACTATGACGTGTCCAACACACTCTAATGCGCTGGACATGTTTTATTGTTTTACTTTTTCCCAGTCAATTACTTACGCCACTTAATTACTCGTTTACCCAACGACTTCTAGCACACTAGTCATAGATACTCTCACATCATGACGCCCTTTATTAGCCTGTCATAGCACACCTGTCATGGATACGTTGGCTTTCATGACGAACCACTTAACTGGCTTAGGGTGTTGTCCTTGAGCCCCAATTCTGAGTGTCTAACGACTTCCATTAGTGGTGGTGGTTGTCTTCCTTTGAAGGATAGTATCCTCCGGTATATTTACTTCTTGTTAATGACCAAGTCATCAATAGACGGAAGACGTTAAGCGATTTCATCATCTAAAATTTATAGGTCCAAGAGCTTCAACTTGTCCACATCAAGTATTGAAGACGTGCATGTAGATCGGTAGGTCAAGTTGACAAGTATTGCCTCGAAACATTTGCTTGATCTTGAAAGGCTCGTAATGGATTGGCTTGAGCTTTTGGCCCTTGCCTTTCATGCTCTCCTTCCATACAAGATCACAAACCTAGAAATCTCTTTGAAACTGGTTGATAAATCCAATTTGTGTTATGTTTTTATTCTCAATTTGTATTGGATTTATCATGTATTTTCCATAATTTTAACTAAAATGGGCGAAATTTTTATTTTTTATTTCCCTTTATTTGGAGTGAAAAGATTGATTTTAGGTGGAATTAAGCCTTGTTGAGCAATTTTATGTTAAGTTTCAAATTTTCTGATGGGGGTAAATTTGGCTTCAATAGGTAAAAATGTGAAGTTGAGGTGGGAGACCAATTCTAAGGCTTAAGTCCAGTCTAATGCAGCTTAACAAAGTTGTGGAATCGTTTTTGGGGCAAGTCAGGTTGATTTGGAGCTCAACGTCAAGTAAACCCAAATTTGTAGGTGCAGGTGTGGGAATAAGTTCAAGAAGTCTGGTCCAGATCTATCTTGCAATTAGTGAAACCAGAACCATCTTCCAACAGTACAGAATGTCAAGCCAAAATGACCCGATGCATTTGCAGATCACTTGTGCAGTTAATATCACAATATCCTTAACTTCCCAATCATGTTGCCCAGTGAAGTTCAGTTGGCACTTCTAGTTTAGTAGACAAATGCAACATGCAAATTCATCTCCCAAGGCAATAATGACAGCTCATAGAGCCTAATAAGATCCAAGTCCTGTTGCTAGAACCATTTTCCCAATTTAGACCTTAGTCAATCAGCATTTTAGACAGCTTCAAAAAACTCAAAAACAGCTGGTGCAAAACCCAGCTCCAAGTAAAGCTATGCAGATCAAGCTTCCACCATTTTAGCCGTCAGTAGCTCATAAGCCAGGAAACCAATAAATAACCAAACCAGAAAGTCAAAGGAAGCTCACTTCAAACCTACAAATTCCTTCCACTTAGCTGTCAAGAACCAAGGGCAATACAACAGGCGACTTGTTGTGTTTCAAGTCCAAAATTAGAACCACCATGGCAGGCCTGCAAGTCAACTTAAATCCCAAAAGTTTAAGCCCAAGCAAACTGAACACAACCAGAACCCATTTGCACTTGACAGTAGCTTCAAGTTCCAGAACATTCCAGACCACTTAGGGCTCAGAGCCTGAAGAAGCTGCTTCTTGCAAACACGAAAGCTAATTCAGAGCCTAGGCTAAAAGCCACTGGTCTGTAGATATGTGCCTTAAGTGTGACAAATCTGTAGTTCCAAGATCATATGAAACTTGCAGCTTAGGACATCGGTGGAGCCTCAATTCTACAAACCCAAGCCAAAGCCTTACAAGTAGAAGCTTCAAATGCTAGAGTCATGAAGCAGCAGTCATTCTCAAGCTCCAGAATCTCAGCAGCCAAGGATTTATTTCAAAGCTCAATTATGAATTTGCAGGAGCCAAGTGCTTTTAAACATCAAGATAGCTTGTAGAACACACACCAAGATATCTGCAGATCTAGCCAAAACCAAAGACCTTCAACTCCAGTCAAGCCTATCATCCCCATCTGGCGAAGTCAAGTGTGCCCAACCTTTGTAATAGCAAATTTCATGAGCTCAGGCCAAATCCCCTGCTTCTCAACTCATCTCCATTCCCAACAGCCTGCTGCCCAAGCCAATTCGAGTCTGCAAGGTCCAAACATGAAGCACTTAAGCTTAATACTCAAAAGCCTAATTGGCATTTAGTTCTACTGATAACGACTTTCCAAACCAAGTTGCAGAAGCTATCCCAGACGGTGAAGCCAAAGCAAAAAGCATAGAAACTGAAATCCATCCATCCTCCAAAGCCCATGTTGAGACTACACGTACAACTTCTGAAGCAGCACTCGCACCCTGGCATCCCAAGTCCGATTGTCCATCTACAGACTTTCTCACTAGAGGCCACCCTAAAGCCTTGTAGCTTCCATACTGCTAAGCCCAAAATTGCAACCTCAAGTCTAGTTTCCCTTGTGTCAAAGAAACTCCAAAACTAGACAAACCAACATCTTTACAGATTGCAGCTTAGGCCAAGATTTGATGCTTATCCAGACCATGCCCCGGCCTGCCCATCCTCCACTAGCAAACCAACTGAACAGAAGCAAGTTCACCTCAAGGCCCCATTCTGTTAAAGTGAATTCCAGCCACTAGCTACAAGTTTCATCCCAATTTGAAGCTGTCTTCCATGCACAGATCCAAAGTTTCAGACTACAAACTTGGGTTCAAGTATTCTGGACTCAACAAATTGTTAAGTTATTTAAAAAACACTATATAAGGGTTAGGCTTATTAGGTTAAATTCTATTCCAATTTTGGTGCCGGTTACAGATTCCACACCTAGGTTGTGACAAGAAAAGGCGAGGACCGACGACTGCATGTACCGACGACAGGTAAGATGGTGGCAAAAGGAGAAGAAAGCAAACAAGCAAGAGAGACATAGGGGTAGTAGTCATTCCTGCAAAAAAAAAAAAAAAAAAAAACTATAGTAGAGGTGTAATAATTTTATCTCATGATATAGGTTTGATAAACTTAAAAAGTTGCCTAAATTTGTTATCAATATCTTTTATTTCTAATTGAATAGAAAAAAAAAGACAATAAAATAAAATAAATTTATCTTATTATACCTTATTACTTCTTTTGAGTGAGCCCTTGCTTATAACTAAATTAAGGAAAAAGGAAAAGCCAAGTATATGCTAAAGACCCAAAGAAAACAAAGGTGGCGCTTGTTTGACATGCGCTCTTCTAATTTCAATTGGGCACATAAAAGTACGTGGCAAGGGACTCAAGCTTGAGCTTTGGAGTTAATAAACTTGAGCGATTGAGTGTAAAGTGGCATTCAAGGTGTTTAAAAATGATTAAATTAGGAGAGAGAGAGAGTTGGTTGATGCGGTGCTTGAGAAAGCTTGAACTCAAGCACAGGTGGTGTGACTTTTAAAGTTATTTTGGTTATTTTTAAAAATCACCAAAAGTCCATGTCTTGATGAAAGAGGACTCAAGTCCTTTTCTAAACTTTTGAATCAAATGTATCAAATATGGTGTGCCTAGGGCAATAGGGCAATTTGATCATTTTGCCACTCTGGAAATATTTGGTGCTGCAATTCAATTAATGTTTATTAATATATAAATTAAAAGGAGGAAGTTAGAGGTGCATTGACGGAGAGTTGGATTTCGTTTACCTTTCTCTACTGTTGAACTTATCTCACTAGTTAATAATCCTTTTCATAGTTTTACACCACATTATTTTAACCATTGTTATATGATCATTCTTGCAATCTGTTGGAGAAAGGCCTTCTGATCTTTGCTTCTGCCAAATTATTTATTAATTGTCTTGTATGGAAAACAAAGTACATTTCATAAAGATAGTAAAAACATTGTTTCTATCTTGAGTTATTTGATATTTACGAATATCTTCTATAAATTGATGGTAATGCACAAGGCTCGTACTTCAATCTTGTGCACCCCCTAAATTGGAGATTAATAACAATAAGCAGATGACATATAGAAACAAAAGATCATATGGCTTGTGATATGATATTAGGCAAGTGATTTTTTCCTTTCTTTTCCAATCATCAAAAATTATCTATTGACATTACTAATAGCATTTTCAATACCTTTTCTAGTAACAATCCAAACCATTTGCTTGAGCACGAGGGCAAATTTGAAAATTAATAGTTAATTAGGTTGATTGATTACCAACCCTAGACTGGTTCAACCCAACAGTTGATAAACGATATTACGCAAGGAAGATGTTGTACTTGCCTATATTTCTGAAGTATCAAAGTAATTAACTAAGTATAGCATAGATCTAGCTTTTTAGAATTATTTATCAAAAATCTGCAAAGCCTAAGAAACTTAAGAAGCCAGTTTCTCAAGAACCAACTTTCTAACATAGTATCATTTTTGTTGATTTTTTGGTTTTAAATAAATACGAAGAAGTTAAGAATGAGTTGCCTATGAAAGCAAGCAACTTAACTGCTGACTTGGCAACTCCATTGCCAACTTTCCTTTAATTAAGTAACCTTTAATTAAAATTATTGTTTTGGTCCCTATACTTGAGCTATTAGTTATAAATTGATCATTGTGGTTTTTTTGAAATTAATTTTCAATTCATTTGCATTAGAGGTGTTCAAAAAATCAAATCAAATTGTATATAAATCAATCAAAATGAACCAAATTGTGGTTTGGTTCAATTCATTTTATAAGGAATTTTTTAAATAGTTCAATTTGAAATTTTCCCACTAAACCAAACTGTACAAACTAAACTGAATTGCATAGTTTAAATATATTGAATAAAATTAAAAACCTAGTCTTGACCCTATATTTTTAATTAACATTTGCATTAAGAGTGTTCCAGAAATTAAGCTATTTATACTTATTTTAAATTAACTTTAATAATATTTGTATTTGTTTTGTCTTAAATTTATCCAAAAACAAAAGTCCCTTTACATGAGGGAGATTGTACACTTTGTTTTAAATCCCTTTGCATTAGGACCGTTCAAGAAGCTAAAAAAAAAAAATGTATAAATTGATTAAGTCAAACCAAAATATTATGGTTTGATTCAATTCAATTTACAAAGAACTTTTTTTAAATGTTATGGTTTAGAGTTTGATCACTAAACTAGCATTAAAAACCTAACCTTATACAATTTGGTTTGTTTTATATAATTAGATTTAGTGGTTGAACTGCAAATCGAATCATGCAAACCAAGTCCAACTGTGTAGGCTTAGGTTAGGATTCTTAGTGTTGGTTTAGTAGTCAAACCATAAATCAAACTGTATAAAAAATTTTCTTTGTAAACAAACCAAATCAAAATATGGTTTGTTTTGGTTTTAATTAGATTATATGGTTTCATTTGATTTTTTTGCACATCCTTAATGCAAAGGGATGGCAAACAAAGTGTATAATCCCCCCCTTTTCCATCCTTTGTTGCTCTAGTACCACTCTATTTTCTTTTTTGTTTATGTATAAACTTTATAGCAAGTACAAAATAAAGTGAACCTAAAATAAGTATCAAAGATTTGATTTGTTGAACACTTCTAAAACAAACATTAATTAAAATTTTAGGGTTAAGGTTAGTGTATTTAATTTTGGAAATATATTTAACCCACAAGTTTAATTAAGTTTGTACGATTTAATTTAGTCTCAAAGCAAACTATATAAAAAAAGATTTTTTGTAAAACAAACTAAATTAAATTATGGTTTGCTTCAGTTACAATTTCGTTTGATTTTTTGAACATCCCTAATGCAATGGGATTGAAAATTAATTTTAAAAAGATTGTAAGGACCAACTTAAAATTAATGGCTAAAGTCTAAGGACTAAAACTATAATTTAATTAAAGTTTACAGTTGATCTTAATTCCAAACTTCCAAGAAAAGTTGGCCATGGAGTTGTCAACTTCTCTTAGGAAGTCACCAATTAAATTGCCGACTTCCATTTATTTAACCACAGCAACCATGAAAAAAAGGTATGGAAGTCGGTTCATCATAAACAAATTATTGAACACCAAAAACATTATCTATTCGAGCACATAATTTAAAATATGCTTATTTTAGAGTATATTAAATTGCTAATTTCCATCTATTAAAAAAATTGTAAAGTTATTAAGGTTAGTTCACTATAAACTTATTTCTTTATTTCAATCAGTTATATAAGTTGGTTCTAGTAAATAATTTAAAATTTACCTATTTTTGGTGCGTGTGTATGTATGTATATATGTGTAAAAATGGTTTCGACATCTCAAAATACAGATGAGTACATCTTCGTGACGTAGTACGAGTTATCAATTATTGTTTGGACACAACATGACGATGGAATGTATTTACATTCCTCTTTGAGATGAAACCATGTATCCAAAAAGCACAAAGAAAAAAATAAAACAAAATCAACAATTAGGGTGTCCATTTCCTTTTTATCTTTTGTAGAAATGCCAATTCTCCCATTTAATTTCTCATGATGACAGAACTTATTCCCTCAAGTCCAACTAGGGGCATCTGAAATAAACAAAGAGATCAAGCATAACCCAATTTGAAGCCACTTCGTTTACTTTATTGTCTTGAAATTAAGACTGGATAATAGACAAAAATGATGGTTGTATCATGATCCATCACCACACAAACAAAGCAAGGATGATGATATACAACAAAATTGAGATGGAGAAGACGCCTACAGTCACAGCCAACTCAATAGGAGGTATAGGTTGCATATAATAGGGGAATATCAGAATAGATTATGTTATCATGAAAGCTATGATGAACACCATTCCCCGGTTTTCAAGGATCTTCTCCTGGAGTGGGATTGACTCACTAATCGACCCACTGGCCAAACGAGCGAGCAAGAGAAGTTGATAGAAGGAAAGGAAATGGAGAGAAGATAAAAGGGTTCCTGTGTGCGGTTTGAGCAATTAGACCCACTGTTATAAAGAGGCAAAAAGAAGGTACTAGATTTATTGCAAGTTCACAATATTTGTAGTTATTATTTGGTAAAAGTAAAGCACCCCTTTTTTACAATTTGCAGAAAATTATGATCTAAATAAATACACAAACTCCCAAAAATAAATTTCATATAATTAATCAAAATTATGATGATCAAATTCATTTAATTTAATGCACGGTCGAAAGGCCATAAAATTGTACACTAACACAGGTCTCTCTCTCTCTCCCCCCTTGATGTCAAACTCTAAATGCGGGGTCAAAACCCCATAGGACATTATTTTCAACACATGGCGGCTCTCTCTCCCTCTCTCTCTCTCTCTCGATATCACAACTCTTAACAATTAAAGAAACACAAATCTTTTATATATACCAATTAGGGATACAGATCATTAAGAAACTCTTCGATCAATCTAAAACAAATCCTACTAAAATTAAAACTCTTACAGAAAATAAAACGTTGAAAAATAGTTAAGCTCCACGTGTTTTCCAACATTGCCCTTCCTCAATCAGGCTTCCAACAAGAACAGGTCAATTGCCATCACATGCCCAAATTTTCAATTGCAACGCCGGATATATATATATATATATATATGCTATTTTGGAGCTGTTACTTTACTTTTGTTTTTGGTTGTAAACATTGTATTTTCGTGATGCAACCCGTATTCCTTAGCAAGCCCAAAAGAAGAGGGCAATAGCATGTGGGCATTGGTGATGGAGAATAACGCAGGCATGTCCGTTACATATTGTACACGTACGTTACAATTTGGTCATTTCACCTGGTAAAAAGGAAAAAAAAATTCGTGGGTGGGAAGGTTATAATTGTCAAAGGAATTGAAATTTTTATTTTATACATTAGAAAAATCTGTTCTGTCACTACTATATGAAGAAGAGGGAAAAAATAACTGAAAAAGGGAAATCTAATTAGTTATTCCTAATTAATTCGAATTAATTTAGAGTTAGACAAAAATATATATTTCAGGGAGGTAGAACAAAAATTTGTTTACTTGCGTGAAGTTTCCGAGGGGCTCATTCAATACTTACTCGATGTCAATATGTACGTTAATAATAATACTATGCATGAAATTGTTTCTTTTAGACTTGTAAATGTTTGGATGTTTCACAAACATCTAACTGTGCTAATTTTTCATTGATTTAATAAAGTGTTAATTAGTCTTTTATAGGAAATAATCACCCCTTAATGCCTTTTTATAATTTTGTAGATTAGATGCTATTTCATGCAGTTTTGGGCTTATGGAGCATCTTTGGGCCAAATGATGCTTTAATGATTATTTGGGTTTGGCCGAACTAGGGCTGGGCCTTGTCGATTAATTTAATTTAATTATTTGAGCTTAGTCAAATTAATTAGGCAGGCACAAAGAGATATTGCGTTGAAGATAATCCTTATCCATTAATTATTCCAAAGCTTGTGAAGCAGTCCTTCCTCTTCAAGATGTCCTCTCCTCTGATCACTCTCCTTGGCCGGCTATATCGCATTGAATTCAGCGAGGACTCTCCATGACTGGTTGTCTGTTAAGGCATTTGAAGGCTCTTTCATGCAAGAGGACTCCAAATCGAGGAGGACTATGTTAGATTGTTATTAGTGTTGAGATGCACTACAAGAAAAATAACTGTTAGCTACGGAATTTTAGCCAAGAACATTAAATTCTTAGATAATATGTAGTTTTAGCTATGAATTTAGCTAGGAATGATCATTTTATAAGAATTCTTTTTATTTAGAAATTTGATTACAATATAGCTAAAATTTAGCTAGAAAATACCTTTAACTAAATCGGGAGCTAATATTTGATGAGAATATGCAAAACTTTTTGTAGGAATTTTTTTAGTCTAGAGCTAGGGTTTAGTCATAGCTGACCCCTAGCAAATAGGAATTTTTTTTTTAAATTTTTTTAATCATTTTCTTGTAAAACATTATAGTGTCTCCTAACGTAATGCACTTTTTGCTTCCCCCCAGGGAGACCTAGCAATAACCTGCGTTCACCTCTCTGAAACCCTAATTGTAGTTGCCCCACATTATGGAGCTTTGTCTAGCAGATTTTTTTGCAAATCTCCTAGACTAAACAAGTCGCCGGCCCTGTCTTTGTTCTTTAATGATGTTTTCTACACCTGGAATGCTAGAGGTGCTGACTCTCATAGATTACTGACCACGGTGAGTCTTCTTCCCCGTCTCCAATTCCTCGCATTATTGTTAGTATAAGAGGATTCCCTTTCTTCTGAGTTAATGTCATGAACTGTCTTGTTTAATTTGCACAATAATGCTATTCATATTATAGAAAACATTCCCCCATCCAAAACCGTTTGGGCAAGTTATCATGAAAAATCCCCCTTTCCTAAATTCTCTTTAGGGAGGCTAGAAAGAGTAGGAGGACAACTAGATAAAATTGACTTTGCTCTATTGAGATTTGATCACATTTGCTACTCCGTTGTCAGTGTTGACATGGATGTAGTGAGGATGTAGGTCACAACATTGAGGCTTAAAGCCTTGCTTTGTGGATTTCTATAATTCTTATTTCCCCCACATTTTATCAATTTAGCTTCAATTTCTGGGTCTAAAAGTGTAGCATCCAGGTATGGGCCCAATAAGATATCATCTTGGAATAATAAACAACTAATCCTCTAATGTGAGACCCCTTCGTAGCGATACATGCCTAACCATAAACGAGGCCAAGAATGATCTCTGTTGTTTGGTGGTTGATAGAAATAATAAATACCCTTATAGCTGAAGATGAGTTTCTTAAGAGCAGTGGAGAAAGTTATCATTTTACACAGGGTTGCTTTATGTATAGGAGTTAAAATGACGCCTTGAACATTGTAGAAGATGGGTGTGTAGCTGTTTCCATATGCCATATTCTAATCACTTTTAAGATTATTGCATTTAAAATTAAGAAAGTTAACAAAGCTAACTTCCAGACATATATTTGTTGCTGATACCGGCACTCAAATTTGAGTAGCATAGATGCTCATGCTCCACAGCATTATACCTGTTTTCAGGTTTTTGCTTCCCTATTTGCTGCCATGGCTTTTGTGTTTAGCGAGTTATATATTTGAACCCTAGTTTTTGTATTTGCATTGTCTGAATCCTAGCTGTTTGTTACTGGTATCATGTCTTTGGTATAATGATATTCTCTCACTAGTTCTATGATGATTTTATTTTGTCGTTTGTTTTTCTTTTCTTTTTTATATTCCCATCGCACACACGATCTTATCTTGTGCAAATAACCTCAAGGAAACACATTGCAAATTCACTGGTAGGGAAAAAAGGCAAATGAAATCAAAAGTAAAATCCAATATTTTGAAATAAAACAAGAAAATTTATCTTTACAACTGCCACACTGATCAATATCCTATAATTGCATACGCCATTAAAAGTGCACTGGTAAGGAAAAAGGCAGACCCATATATCAATATCAGTCGGGAGAGCAAATCTAACAGTAGTTCTTTGGTGTATTAGCATTCATATACTTCAAATACAATAGAAATCAAGTGACATAGTGGTCCAATCATTATAAGATCTAGAAGGAAAACATGACAGCCAATAAAAGAATTTTCATATGCAAAATTGAACCCAATAATTTTTAACAGAAAATCTATGATATGTTTCTTGATATTTCCTTTCTTTAGGAGACTGTCTAATAGGTTTGAATTCAATATAAATGTCAAAGCTGCAAAGGTTTCAACGTAGTGCCTGTTTAAGAGAGTAATTTGGTTAAGTGGGGATTTGGCTCACTATTGCATTTTTAGTTTCTGACATATCAGCATTTCCATGTCAAAGCAAGCCTTTCTTTCCTGGGATATTAGAAATCATTAGAAGGTCAGACTGTCTACTATGGAATTTCACTTGCCCCCCGCAAATTGATAAGGATGTGTGAGATTGAATTTTGTTATATTTTTGTTAGCATGCCACTATTGGTACTTTTAGGATGTCAAAGAGGTTCAACCACTATTGGCTATGGCTTGCATCTAAGAAACATGGATAAGAACATGGTGTCTAGCATGTCAAGGACACAGACATACTGACAAGGCAACATCTAGAAAATAGGACATGGACAACGCAAGGAAATGGAGAAAAGATCTATTTTTTTTAATATTACACATTCATTAAAGTTATAACTACAAAATTTTTAAAATGACCGGATATAACATAATCTACCCAATTAACTACCAAGTGGTGTGTCTAGTGTGTGTCTTGATCTCTGTAAAGCTTTTGCTTTTGTTGTAAAGCTTGTGATGTCTAGAACACTTGAGCTGTTAGGTTCAGTTTGCCTTAGCAAAGCGCTTTCCTTCTAAT
Organism: Thlaspi arvense; assembly: GCA_911865555.2. Taxonomy (NCBI): domain Eukaryota; kingdom Viridiplantae; phylum Streptophyta; class Magnoliopsida; order Brassicales; family Brassicaceae; genus Thlaspi; species Thlaspi arvense. The sequence continues at coordinate 76,575 of CAJVSB020000098.1, forward strand.
TTTTTGTTTTTCTCTCCTCCTTTATTTGGGATCATGTTTATTCTTGTCTTCCCTTGTCTTGCCCTATTCAGTTTTCTTTTTCTTTCTAATAAAGAAAGAAACTATTAGATGACAGTTGTCTGTCACTTTCAACAATCATGATTATTTTCCATAATGAAGTTTGCAAGCTCATAAGATTTGTTGTAGTATTTGGGCCCATGGAGGAATTTGCAGTATTTGAAAACTCATGAGATTTGTTGGTCTTTATGTTATTTACTTGTTGTGGTGCTCTTTCTTGCTTCTTTGGTCCCTGCTGCAGAGTATCCAATAGTGTCATATATGGTCTCGCTTTGTCTTATGTTCGTGATGCTTAGAACACGAGAGAACTTGCCAGGTTCAATCCAGCCTTAGCAAACATTGCTTTGTCTTCGTTTGGCATGATTGCCTTTCTACTTCTTGATTTAGCATTGAACTCTCCTCCTTTCCTATTGTTATTATTTTTTAAAGCATCTTTCTTTTTGTAGTAATGGCATTTATTTTTCATTTACAAACTCACTGATGCCTATTGCCTGTCAAGGTGAAGGATGGTGATTGGTCACATAATGAAGGGTGCAAGTTTCTAGCTTATGTCCATTTTACTTACAAAAAAAAAAAAAAAAAACGAAAGAAAAAAAAAAAAAGAAAATTGCTGCTATAAAGTTGTGTCATGTGTATGGCTTTTTCTCCTTGTCCTACATGATCGGTTTATAGAGGAAGTTGTATTATCTAAAAGATCAAACTTTGTAAGAACTAGTTTGTCTTGTACTTGTGCTTTGCTGTTCTTTTGATAGAGATTTTTGGGCCATGGGGAGCAGGTTGCTTTATCTGAAAGCACTTATATAGCTTATCGGAGTCTTTGGTCTGTTGTTTATTTATGTGGTGCTGCTTCCTTGTTCTTATCTTTCTATTGTAGGGTACCCAATAGTGTCACCTAAGGTCATGCTTTTGCTTCATCATCATTATAAATTGTGATGCCTTACACACTCGAGAAGTTGTCAGATCCTATCCATCTTTAGGAAAAGGAAAAAATTGCCACCTATTCTTTTGCGTGTTTACTTTCTTCTTTTTGAAATTGGCATTAAACCCTCCTACTTTTCCACATTTCCTTTTTTTTTTTAAGCAACTTTCTACTTTCCATGCGCAATGTCAAAATTGTCCGCCCAAGCTCTAAGAAGAAAGCATCTAAATGCTGCATTGCCAGCCCTATATACGATGATTTAGTTTGAATTTGACCCCTAACTGTAGCATCAGGGGAACCACCATCCCCCTCCAGACGTCATACAATACGCTAGGATTACAACAAAATACAAGTCAGATTGCGGAAGTGGAAAATTATTCATCACTATAAAGATAACCAAAACAAGTGGGTGATAATGTAGTAGATTAAACATTTATAATGTGTGAAAATAACTTCTATTTTGGTATTTAACTCCATGCCCAAATACAAATCACTCGAGTACACGAAATAGGATGGAAACAATTATCCCATATCCTAGAAAGTCAGTGTGATAGGGTTGAGCTTCAATAGATTAAGAGGGAATCCAAGTACATGAGGCTCCTCTCATTGTGAGTTTCTGATAATGTCCTGAGCTATGGATCATGTTATGGGCTAGATTTGGAAGGGACTAGTGTCTGGGGCTTGATGCAATAGTTTACTGTGTTTTCTATCCATGGTGAACCAATTCTTAAGCTCATAGAGTATGTTTGAAAATCTCTTAATTTAGAATAACTCAACACTCGAAGGAAAAGATTTTTTGTGCATCCCTACATTTAGTTGATACCAAAAGAAAACTACAATGATGGGTCCTACAATCCGATAAGTAGCTAACAATGACAGTAGTGGGGTTTACCCACTATTACATGATAGAAAATGGAAGCATAAACTTTCTGCAGTCTAGCAAGTTATGCCATAACTACTGAGCATGTGCCTAACTTTCAGCCTTTGTCTTGCCACTACTGCTGCATGCTTAACTCGATGATGAAACTATTCCTTAAACCTTTCCATAGACCTTCCCCTAACAGTTCAGCAGTGCCCACAACCTTATAAAAATCATGCAACCTTTAACTTTGACAAAAAAATAAATAAATACATAAAAATGGAAAATAACTTACACTTGAAATTGTATTAAAATTTGTAGTGTTTTAGAATTTATTTTCTTATAGGTGATTAGATAGCTAAAGAAATTTCTTAGCAAATTAATCATGTAAATGTAAGTATTCCATGCTTCTAGCCCATTCATTTGCATATAATCCTACCAGAACTCTACATTCTAGTTTTGCTACGCTTGTTTTTTTGTGGTGCTTTTTGGATTTATTTTCTTATTGGAGATTAGATAGCCAAAGAACTACATTATCAAATGAATAGTGTACGAAAATGTAAGTATTGCATGCTTATAGCCCATTCATTTGCATGTAGTCATACCCAAACTCTACATTCTAGTTTTGCTATGCTTGTTTTTTGTGGCGTTTTTGGATTTATTTTCTTATTGGAGATTAGACAGCCAATTAAATTCATTATCAAATTAATATTGTATGAAAATGTAAGTATTCCATGCTTATAGCCCATTCGTTTGTATATAGTCATATCAAAACTCTACATTCTAGTTTTGCTATGCCTTTTTTTTTTTTTTCGTTAGCATTTTTGGATTTATATTCTATTGGAGATTAGATAGCCAAAGAAATTTCTTATCAAATTTATCATGCACAAAAATGTAAGGATTCCACGCTTCTAGCCCATTCATTTGCATATAGTCCTACTAGAACTCTGCATTCCAGTTTTGCTTTGCTTATTCTCTCCCTTTCTCTCTGTCCAAACTCCTATTGCCAAGCAAGGTGTGATAGTGAGGCAACAACTGCTTATCACAAAGTCTAAAATCCAATAGCATGACGGCTATTGTAACCCCTATCTGAAAACCTGTCAGTGATACCTGTCACTTGTACAAATATAAATGTATGTATGTACTTGCCTCTGGAATGCATAATTCCATTCAGATAGTAAAGCATAAACTATTCACACAATTTCTAGACATGCATTCATAAACTTGCTCCAACTAGCTAGCAAATTATATATATACATCACGACTGTATGAAATCCCAATTCTAATACCTCCCCTCTCATGCTAGTGACTAAAGTCAGTTATAGAGTAATAATTTACAACTCATGGACCAATATAAGATAGTTCTGCTAGCCCAACCTCCAACTAAAGTGTAATGATATCCTGGTGGTGGTACAGGAAAAATCTAATTGAAATCTATAAAATATAAAGAGTATGAGAACATGAGTTCCTAGTGAATGGCATAAAATCTAAATTTTAGCGAAAATAGGTGGTTTATAATAATGCTATACATAAAAACACCTTTAAAAATTTAGCTACTCATGAAAACCAAGACAGAAATATCATAGAAAATTTATCTCCTTTTAGTTGTATAGAAAAACATCCATAAAACAGCTGTTGAACAACATAAAAAAAAATAATATTTTTGTTCATTTTAGCTATTTTTCCTTTAGTTCATCAATATATCATAGGAGGCAAGTCTAAAAGGAAACATAGCAAATACTGGAAATCGTAAATCATGCTTTGTCATATATAACTCTAATCGGATGTGCATAACCGACAATGTCTGAGGCAATAAAAGCATGAAAACATAAAAATTCACAAAATATGTTGGGCGCTGCTACACTGTGTAGTCTGCAATGATGGGTCATCACTCCAGGCTAAACTAACACAGTTTGTGGTGTCTGAGACCCCCTTGGGTCTAAAATCGTAGCATAGAAATTGTAGAACAACCACCTACCTCAGATGGTTGCCCTGACATTCTAGTCTGAGTGCCGAAACATTAAAACATCAATAAAGATCATAAAAGTCCCAAATATATTAAAATCAGAATATAAGCACTCTATTTCCATATTTTAATATCAAACACACACAAGAAGTCTAGATAACATTTCAATTTTTTAATAAAATACATTTGTTTTAGAAAAACTAAGGTTAGAAAATATGTCACTCACCATTTTTGTAACCTAGGGTGCTCGTCTAGTCACCTTGAACTGGGTCAAAATCAACTTTATCATGAGTACCTACAAATGCAAGTATGTGGAATGTGAATATAATGTCATGAATGCATGAGTAATGCATGCAAATGCAAAATGATGGGGATTATGTTACCAAAACCTATATTATCTTTGAATTCTTCATATTCCTTCTCTTATTCCTTTGCATTGCCAAATCTTATATTTCCCTCATTTTTTAGCTTAGTTATGATAAATTTCAGCTTGCTCAATGTTGCTTTTAAAGGCTTTTAAATACATTTTTTCTAAGTTTCTCAAGTTAAGAGATTGTATTCATTAATATCTAAGAGGTTTCTACATTATACTTTCATTTATTTTCTTTATCTTACTATTTTAGCACTCTTCTTTGGTGCTTCTTTGCCTTTCTTAGACTTTTGTTTGGTGTCCTTTTTGGAGGGCGTAAAACCTTCCCAAGATTAGTTTCGAAATTTCTAACATTTACTCATAACCTTACTCATGTATTTCATATTATCCTTAATTGAATTTTGCTAGGTTTCAAGTTAAATTGAATCAATGTTTTCTACCTTTTTCTTTATTGGTTTCAACTATTTCATAGGCTACTGGTTAGCTGTCACGACCCGGTAGCCAGATCCATGACTGACGCGGAGATTAGACCAACCCCCGCAAGCCTGATAGAAAACTGGAATCCAAATAACCAAAATATTATAGATTCAGGATTTAATATCTCACAACCTTAATTATACAAAATAGAAGGACCTATCTGCAGTCAATAAAAGCCCAATTGCAAGCTTCACAAATTCAAATATAAGACAACAGAAGACACTAACATCAGCCATTAAGGCAATAAGGAGGAAACTGCAGACACTTCTCAGGCAGTAGAATCCGCAAGAATGTCAAAGTCCGAATTTGGTGAATAATAAAAAGGCGTGAGTCATGAAACTCAGTGAGGAACAATAGTATGCATTTATGAAAAAACACAGTTATATCAGTAAAAGGACCTTTTTAATTAAAGTGTAATTTCACAGAAATTTTAGGGGTTTCATGATCCAGAATGTAATAGAAATCAGGACGGCAACCTCAAAGTCTGCCAATGTACAATAATCATGATGGCAACCTCGTAGTCTGCCGGTAATCAGATATACAGGTTTACCATGTCGGCCCAACATGATAGTCTAGCACCACTCCTACTAGCTGGGGATACAAGTTAAGGTGCATTAAATCTAACGTCTACTGTCGTTAGCTACAGAGTTCTAATAATTAGAAACTCCCTTAAAAACAATTCAGTCAAAAACAGGAATAGTTAACAGGATACAAAATTTCCAATATATAAACAATAATAAGAATGTTTTTCCAAAACAATTTCAATAATGACCAACATGTCCCTTGTAATGCAAGTATACCAATAATTTCAATAACCAAAGGTTTTCAAAACAATATCATGTTTAAAATAAAATTTATTATAAATGCATAATATACTCACAGAACCGATGACAGTCAAACAATTCAGTATTTCGATGGTTCGGGTTAACGACAAGCGTCCGAGATATCTACGATCACCAAACAATAATATAACCATAATCAGCCTGTGAATCAGCCTTAAAAGGCATAAACCAACTTAACTTGGTCCAACTCAACCCAACTCAGCTTAACTCGGCTTGATTCGACACAAATCGGCTTAACTCGGTTTGACTCGGCCTTAACTCGATCTATCTTAGCTTAACTCGGCTTTAGAATGCGTGAACCAGCCACAAAACCATTTATTTCACTTCTAAAATTTTTCCAATTTTTCTATGATTTTCTTCTATTTTTCTACATTTTCTTTCATTTTCTAACTATTATTTGGAATATCAAAAGTATTATTTTTCAGTTTTTCATCAAAAATTTATTGAAAATCATATAAACTTTATTTTCTAATTTTTCCTAATTTTTCAGAATTTTTCCTGAATTTTTGTACTATTTTTCATCAATTAAATTCATTTTTTTGATTTCCTGATTTTTTGATTTTTTTAAAACAAAAACTGGATTTCTGGATTTCTAGATGCGGGTCGGCATTGACCCACGCCTGACCCGTGCCCAGCCTGCAGCCGCAGGCTACAACCACATTGGGTTGGGCCTAAAAGACCCAACCCAAAGCATTTAAATTTAAACCCAGCAGGGCCAGCTTGCTGGGTGTACCGAGTCTGGATAGACCTAGATCTTCTAGACCCGGTCGCTGGAAACAAAAGAAACGATCAGGAAGCTTCGATTTAAATGGAAAATTACCTAGAGTTTGATGAAGAAACTTGACAACAAGGCTCGGATTGAAGATTCGAACACCCTCGAAGGATCAATTTGAGGATTAATCGACTTAAATCAAGAAATTTGAGTTGGATCAGCTCGGAAATGGCGGACAGACCATCGGTTGGAATCCGATGAAATTGAACGGCTTAGGAGAGGGATTTTGGGAAATTGGTTGAGGGCTTTTGTCCTTCACAAGACGTCGGTCATGGGTATATAATCAATTTGCCGAAACAAGTCAAGATGGCCACCGAATTCCCCTTTAATTTGTCGGCTAAATTTGTCGGGTATCCAATTTGGATCCAAGTCTGAAATTGCATTTAAGTCCCTCAGCTTTCCTATTCCTTTACTAAGCTTCCACAACAAATTAATTCCTTTTGATTAGACCCTTAATCTTCTCAATTGAACCTCAAAACCTTATATTCCTTCAATTAAGTCCTTGGCTATAAAATTAAATTATTTACTTAAAATAAAAATAATAATAACAATAATACAAAATAATAATAATAATAAAGGGATATTACATTAGCCTTGGTTTAAGCTTTGTTAAGCCCCTTAATGCCTCAATTAAAACACTTTTGATTGCTGAAATTCATTGCAGAAAAATTCTGTTCCTAATCATCTTGATTCCCTAATGAGTTTTTACTTATAATTGGCACTAATTTGGCCTCTAATCCTTTTCTTCCTTTATGCTAATCTCCCCCTCTAGCTAGCCACTCATTTAGCTTGCATTTAACCCCAATTAAGTCCTAATTTCGTGGCCTTAGACACACACACATTGCAGAAAATGTTTTTGCAACCACCATTTACTACCTTAGTGGATTCTTGTCACCATTTGTCAAAAATTTGTTATCTTCTTTGTATTTCCTTTGTCCATGGAGCTAACCCACTTCCTAATACTTCTATTAGCATTAAAATTGAACCAAAATCAATCTCTTTTCTTGACCTAAGTGGTTCAACCATCCTTGTTTTACTGCAGAAAATTTTCTGCAAACTTGAGGCTAGTTTTTTTTGTATTTTTCAACTTGTTTTTCCAAAATTTCTTGCTATTTTCCTTCCTTTATCTCACCCCCATATGAGTCCCCTCTATTCTTGTCCTATTTTCAAGCTTATATCCAGCATAAAAATCTAACATAAATGCATGGAAACATCAAAAGATTCAAGCAAACATTATTTTCATACATTTCTCTCGAATTTTCAACAAGTGGGGGTTTGTTCTCTCTCTACAATTTCAGCTCCCCCCGAACTTCAGCAGTCTAATCTCTTCAAGAATCTTGTTTCCTTCAAGAAAATGAGATGGAGTAGAGGTATAGCATAAAAATCTACAACAAAAATTACATATAAATAATTTTTCTAGAAGTTTTACAAATTTTCTTACCTTGATTTCTTGATTTTCTCTCCCCTTCTTCTTCTCTTCTCCCTTATCTCTTTCTCTCTCTATCTTGCACGAAAATGGCTGTTTCTAGAGGCTTTCAGGGGATTATAGATCCATTTAGTCAACCTAACTTTGGCCTATTTACAAAAGCCCCTCAACTTTCACTTTTCACATTTTGACCCCAAAATCTCTAAATTTTTCCAACTAGCTCCAAAATTTTTAGGAGATCCCTATTAGGACTCTATTAATATAATCTTCCAATAAAAAATTAAACATCACTACATACATATATTTTTTAAAATTTTATTTTTAATTCATTAAATATTTCATAATTCCTTGACTACATTCAATTTCTTTATTTATTTATTTCTTTCTTTCTTTCTTATTCCTTTTTCTTTTCTTTTTTTATTTAGTTTCAAAATTATTTTCTAATCTTTCTAATCCTCTCATTAGGCCCTTTTAATACGCTAATTTCCTTTTCTAAAATTTTGCATAAAATGGCAAAGTAGCCCCATGAACTTTTAATTAATTATGTTTTGACCCGTTGATCCTAGAAGCTTAGGAAGTCTCTATTAAAATAATGTAATCCTCCCAAATAGGTTAAGCTACCATATAATTTTCATAATTTTGTTCCTTCAAATTCTTGAAGTTTTTATTTATTTATTTATTTTTAATCAAATAGCTTATACTAGGGTTTTTCATGTCAAAAGAGTTTTTTTTTTCTTCTAATTTCTTTTTCTTTTATTAAAATTACATATTTCTATGGTATCTATGATTCTTGTAAGCTTTCTTAAGGTTATAGACAAGAAACTAAAATTTAAATTTTTTTCTAAGATTTGTTTTTTCAAAAGAATGCATATATGTAACTTAATGCATGAAAATGCATCAAAAGCAAGAACTAATGCAATGCATGTTTTAAATATTGGCGTTGTGCATTCCAAACTTGGTTTGGAATTTCACACTCTCTCTTTCTTCTTTCTTACTTTTATTTTGTCCCAAGGAAACAAAAATGGAAAGGATTCTAGGATCACTTTGGATCACTACATTCACCATTTTGGAACAAGTAACAATTCACCTCATGTGCAGATCAAAACAAAAATTTCTAGAACAATAGTGTTTTCAAATAATTGTAACTTAACTTCAAAGTGGTCAACTAGAGATGGAGACATGAGTCCACAAAATTTCAAAAGCAAATGCATAAATCCTCAGATTATATGTTTGGCCAATTGAAGATTACCACATGACTTTCCTTTTCCAATTTCAGTCATGCAACGTGTGCATGATTAAATTATTAATAAATGTGTAATATGCAGAGAACATTTACATATATAATTGTCAATCTAGTTCTGTCACTCTTCACATTTGAAAAGGACTAATCCTCTCACTTTCAGTCCTTTTTGTTCCATACACTAACAAGCTCATTTAATAACTAGATAATGGGCAACTGTCACAAACCAGCTTGCAAACATTACGGGTTACACTTGACCATGTAAATAATGTAAATAAGGGTAGTCTGAGGTTTTCATGTATATTGTACTTATTCTAGTCACAAAGATTATGATAAAACAAGGCCTAACCTGAATGTTCACTCCTCTTGTATCTCTTTCTTCTCTAGTATTGACTTTAGAACAGCACCGTAAATTGAATATTAGCTATTATCAAAGGTGACCAATGTGTATGCGAGTTTAATAGGTTAGATTCAATGAAATCCAAAGCCAAAAGCCTACACAAGCTTAACTTTCTGAGTAAAATAAGGCACCAACTCTTCAGTATGTCCTAAAGTATCTGACATACAAAAATTTGTGTAAGGCAATAGATGTCTTGGGACATTGTTAACAATTTGCATCAAATATGTGTTTCTAGAGTTGATCCCCCAATATAATTCAATGACTTTAATCAAACAACGACATGTATAAACATATTTACTCATATTAATTCCATCACATGGTCTTGCAACATGGGATCTCTTCAAGTAAATAGAAATTAAAATTTGTTAGCATGTTAAAATGAAGACAATAAAAGACATGCCATGACAAGAATATATATATATATATATATAATAACTTGTAGAAAGAATGAATAGTTTCTGAATTAAGACATAAAGAATACACATACAGAGGACAGAGAGTATAATGCCGAAAACAATAAGAAAAATCAAAATCTATCTCTAATTGAAGTGTGTACAGATAGTGCTACAACATCACTCAGAAGATATTGTGCTTTTCGTAAAACAATGATTAGTGCTTCATGTGTTGATAATCCATGAGCACTTGAAGGCAATTCCACTATTGGTACATCGTTGCTGTCACTTGTTGATGGATTCAACTGATACCCTAGACATTAATATGCGGATACATTATCTAGCAAAGTAAACATAGGGAATAAAATAACTAATTAAAAAGATAACAACTTGAAGATTATCACCATTTTGTGACAGTGTTAGCTCCATGCGGTTCATGAACTCAGTGAGTGTGTGTAGGGAATTGGGAATTGGCTAAAATAAGAGAAGAAAAAATAATAAGAAAGAAGATGGAAGTCAACTAAGAACTTCATACAAATGACAATTTTTTCTACTGCATTAAGAGAAGGAATTGGTATTGCTACTCCCTTTGGGGTGTGCAAAGCCCGAGATGAAGATTTATTTGGCAATGTCTGTCCAAGCTGTGCTTGAGTTCTAGCTTGATTTTGAGCACTAGTAATATTAGGTGATACTTGTGTTTCATTTCCTTGAGGAGCCTAGATCAAAGGGTAAACTGGAGGATCAGTTGCATTGCTGAATATAGAAAAAGACATGTAAGTGTTTTATATATATAAAAGTATTAAATATTTTAATTCAATTTAGCTATGTTTTTTAGTTCTTATATTGTCTTTTATACTTGTAGAAGCTGGAAACAGGAAAAGATATACTTGAATTTGAATGAACACTTATAAGACAAAGGATCAAAAGTGGATTTGCGGGAAATCAAAAAGGGTGTGTGTAAGTTACTATTTCTGAAAATTCTGCACTCAAGTATCTTAAAACTCTGCAATTCCACAATGAAAACATAGTTTTGAAATTCTACAATTCTGCAATTCTATAATAATTTTTCAATTCTACAATTCTGTATATTCTACAATTTGGTATCTTGGAATGAGAATTCTACACTTATGTTATAAAAAACATGATTTTGAAATTCAAGTACTATTTTAAGAACATAAAAAACTATAATTATGTTCTGAAAACATACCTTTTTCTTTTGAAAAAAATGGTTGATTATGGTTAGGAAGAGAAATAAAGTAGTGTTCAAGAATATAACCAAGGGTTTTCATCCCATTAGATAAGTACCTCAACTATGGAGAACAAGAAACAAAAAATGATAATATTTTAGATTTAATATTTGATTTATTTGAATTTTGTTCTCTTATTTATTGGGTGATATGTATTGTTTAGGATTCTCACTAATTAGGAGAGAATATGTCATTATGATTTTATTCACTAGCTACACATGTAAACTAGTTTTCATACTAAATATGTAGTTTTTGAAGTACTGCAAAGACTTGATTTCACTGAAATTTCCTTTCTTTTCAATTCACATTTCAAATTTCCTTTCTTTTCAATTCATGTTTCCTTCCCTCCCTCAACCTTTCTTCACTGACAACTGAGCCCTAGTCTTATCAAAAGCCCTTGCACAACTTGCTTAGGTGCATGTCAAATTGGTGTCCTACAACATTGATTAGCCATTTTATATGCTAA
>CAJVSB020000099.1:0-87903 GCA_911865555.2 Thlaspi arvense
ATATGACCAGAACCATTGGACTTTTTAGGCCATCAAGGTTTTGGGTCCTTCACACACAAATCAATAGCCCACTCTAGGCAGTCATATATTTGATTGTCATAAATACTTTTGTGCTTAACCCTATGTTTGACAAGCAAGAGAATGAGACTTGAATTTAGAATTGGATAGAGAATTTCATAATTTAAAATTTAAATCTTATTTTAGTGTTTGGTAAAAAATAAAAATATAGTATTTACAAATTTCATTTGTTATTTAAAAAAAATGAGATTTGGAATTAAAAATAAGAAGTTTTAATATTACACATTTTAAAAATATTGCTTTCATAAAAGGTTCGTTAACTAGATAAATAATTCTAATATCACGTGTATGGTCACTTGGTAAGAATATCAATCATAAGTTGAAGAAAAGAGATTAAATAAAAAAAATATTTAATTAGAGAACAAACCATTGGTGATGGATACAAATGAAAAGAAATTCCAAATAAAAAAAATTATAATTTAAATCAATCAAAAAATAGAATATATATAATATATATATAGTGTGAAATCTTTAAAATTGGAAATTGAGTTCTTCCTAATTTTTTTTATCTTAATAAAAAATATAATGAGTTGGGTTAAGTTGAAGAAATCCCGAGGCTGACAACATAAAGAAAGGGTTTTGCGTTTGGATTAAATAAATTTCAAAAATTTAGAGTGAGTCTGATTTTTTTTTCTTTTTATTTAGTTTGTTTTATTGTTACTATAGAGCCTAATCCAACAGGTTAATTTAGGTACATTTCCACAATAGAATATATGATGTTGTAAACCCTCAAGTCCAGAGGTCTATACTGTACAACCAACTCCAGAAAGTCCTTGAGAGAACAGCGAGGGGAGATCAGTTGAGGTCAAGCGAAGGTGAGAGAGGTAGAGAAAAGGGCGAGCAGCCAACTTGGGCAACTCGACGTGACAGGTGGTACTCAAGGGATGCCAATCTCGTGAGAAATTCTTAGGTAGGCCTGGTCTACTATGTTAGTCATAAACCAAATGATAAAATCGGATATACTAACCACATCACCTTCGGTTTTCTGTGTAATCTGAAGATTTCCTTGAGACTAATGGTAATTCTTTCAGGTGACACGAAAAAGATAAGGTAACAACATTGGTGTTTAATCTTTTGGTATTATTACATAACTATGGAAATACAAGGAGATCTATAATTGATATTAGATCTTAATTCAATAAATCTGTGATTTTAGAATCCATTGTCCAATAACTATCTACGCAATGTCAAATAAATCAAGTTTTGGTAAACCATTGCATTTTGGAATTGAATAAGGATATGATGACCTGGATATCAAATCTTATTTGTCAAATTTTAATTGGTTTGGTCTATAACTACGTGGTAGAGCATGTCCACCTAAGATTTTCTCCTTGCATTCGTGTTACGGCCAGATCAGAAAATAGAGATTCCATCTATTGAAGAGCAAGTGGGTTTATAACAGTTTTCATCTCTTCTTCACCAAATGGGAATTCACAAATGGCTTGCTATGCTCCCTCCACTCTCATGTCTTTGACAAGAAAATCTGGCATCCGACTGTCCCAGTAACAAATCAAATTCTATGGGGAGGACGGAGATCACCTTGAAGTGGGTATTGCTCATCAAAAGCCAGACCCATCATAATGGAACCAAGGATTACGTTGGAGAGGGAGGTCCACCTCTTGCTTGAGGATGGGGCTAAAGATGCAATATTCAGCGCACGAGCAAATCGTGGTTAATGTAAAGAAGCAAGCCATCTGACGAATCTAAAGGCAAAGGACAGGAGCGTTTGGCAGGGATTGAGCAGCTGTCGCAGGGGTAATCTGGGCCGAAGACCCACTTGAGCCTTGCAAGGGAGTCCAATGGGTCCTTCAACTTGGTCCTTGGTGCCTCATTACAACTTGCCCTAGAGGAGCCTGGCAATCAAGACTCAAGTTATGCACAGAGAAACCTAGGTCCCGGGGTGCTTATGGTTTGCACTTTATTTTTTAATTTAAATCAAATAATACTTTATAATTTATAATTTTAAAAATTAAATTAAATCACAATTTACAGTTTAATTTAATTTCTAATTATGGTTTGCTATTTATAAAAATAGAATAGATTAAATTTATCACTTTTATATAATTTGATAGAATATTCTCTAAAAATAGGATATTCAAAATTTTATTCAACTATTTAATTTAATAAATTTAATATTTATTAATTAATTACAACATTTATATATTATATTGTAAATATATTCATACAGTATCATAAAAAAACTCTCTAAGAAAAAAAATAATTTTATAAAAAATAACATAAAGAATAAATATACAGTTGAATAGTAAAAATAAATTATATATGAAGATAAAATTTTTAATTATACACACACACACACATATTATATAGTTTTATTGGATTTATATGACTTATTTAAATTTTAAATATCAAACTAAACTTTATCAAAAAAATCTCTTATAAATTGAATCAAATCAAATTAAATTACAGTTCAACTATTCTAAATAGTATAGTTAGATTTGTTGAACATTCGTGCTTAGATACTTTTTTTTGATTTTTTTTTTTTTTGGGAAAGGAATTTCTTGGAACTTAAAAAATGGCATATAGTAGGAAAAAGGTAATAATAAATTTAACTCCAGTATATTTGGATAATTAAAGAAAAAAGAGAGAGAGAACTTCAGGTTGGCTATTTACTTTTTATTAATTATCAGAAATAATAATAATAATTCATCTCCAGTTCATTTGATTAATCTATAATCTATATGTCCTATCTAAAATCTATAATTTTTTATTTTAATTATAAGAAGGGTTTACCCCAATTATAAATAATTGAAAAGAGAAACTTTCATCTGAATAAAAATCTTATCTAAGACCAACAAGGGCTTATTTGACAACCCCGACATACGCCCGGATAGGTATCGCCGATTCGGGATGAGAGACCTTTTGGGGTGTTTCGACACCTGGAAAAGGGTTTCCGGGGTGATAGCTCAATCCCACGTGGGCGGGATTGAATTGTTCCTGGGTGGACAAGTGCTTTTGGTCAAAAGCTGACACTTCTTCCCCTTGGTTCAACATTCGGATTTGTTTATGAACGAGAGATAAGTAAAGGAAGAAATTTGGGTATTTGAATTATTTTTATGGATAAAAATACAGACATCGTCCCTCAACTTGGTTTGGATATTCAATTTGGTCCCTCTATTTATTTTATGTTTAAATTGATCACTCCACTTCTACTAATGTTTAAATAAAATCCAAATGATAGAATTCCTAAATTGCCTTCCGATATTAGACTATGTCTCTAAAATTTGAGTCAAAAGCACTTCAGAATTTTTGTATGGAAAATATGTACTTATAACACCTATCTAATTTTCTCTCTACAAATCCTCACTTCTCAAGGAGAGATTGTGCCAAACAATCCTCGGGAACCGTTGAAATATAGGTGTCTAAAAAGAAATTGAGGGAAATCTAACAAATCAGAGATTCTGGGTTTAGGCGTTTCTAATCTCCAATTGCTAAGAAAGTACCAAAAACCTTTAATTATTTTAAGTATCAAATCTTATTTTAGGTTCTCTGAGTTATCATACTATTTTGGCATGAAAACTTTATCAACACTTTGTAAATCTAGTTTTCCTTTTTGCTGTTTTTAGCCATCAATAGACCTTCATCTTTTGACGGGTTAGATAATTTTTTTTCTTTTTTTTTAAATAATAAAAGGGGTCGAAGTCTAAAAAGTAGAAAAAAAATTAATTAAGAGTAAGAATCTTAAAATGTCCAAACTCAAAAAATTGTCAAATTAAAAAGGGAAAATGCCTACTCCTTCGTGCTCGACTTAGAGGAAAGATAAGATTTGGTCATATAATTTGAACAAGAGTATAGATTTTTCTTGTTAATCAAACCGGATAGGATACTGAATTCTTCTGGCAATAGAACTGATGGCAAAGCTGCACACCTGCTTTCCTGTGAGAATATTCACCTACTGTTTGGAATCCAATTTAATAATAACCCTTGAGGGGTTGGGCTGTTTTGATGACCTACTAAAAGTCCATTTCTCTTTTAATTCGTGATTTATGAGATGGAGGTCGGGCTTAAGCCCCAAAACTATGCCACCCTGATCACCTAAATCATGATGCTTGATCAATCAACTTAGATACTTTTGGGCTGGATCAATCAATTCGAGACCCAGATTAAATTATTTAAGAATAAATAATATGATTACTTGGTGTAAAATTAGATTTTAGTGCATAATTTCTTGGAGTCATATCAGGTTTTAAGATATTCAGAACATCATATATTTAGGTTATTGATATTTCATTTTCAAATGATTTGTTGTCTTTATTTTGGAATTGGGTGTACTTGAAAGTTAGGCAGCATCATAGCTACATCTGATTTTGATTTTGATTTATATTATTTAAGGCAAGTGGATAAACCTAAGCGTGGATATTTAATTTTTTTATAATATATAGCTCGATGAATAACCATTTTCATTCTACCAAGCTGGTATCCCCCAAGGGGCTACACTCCAATTCTGAAATCTCACTCAATTTACATCTATACAATGCCGAATAGGCTTCCTTCACTCTGATTTTCCAACAGTCAGAAGCAGAAACATAAATAGTTTCACTCCAAAACGAGCTGCATATGTCGATTGAGATCTTTGAGATAGGTGGTGGAGCTGTAGTTTTCCAAGTCAAAAGCATCCAGGATGACCGCCCTCCCGGCTCCCTCAGCCTTGTGTTTGAGATCTGCTTGGCCTCCCTCCCCACTCAGCAGCTCCGCAACCTGCCATTCCAACTGCATTAGCCTTGTGGACTTGAATCCAAGGCGAGTTTTCTCTACTCTGTTCTCTGTTTTCACTGTTGATTTTCTCAGTTTTTTGCAAAAGAAGACACTGACCAAGATATTGGAAACTCCATTGTTTTTGTTTTCCAACAAAACAGTTTTTTGAGAATTTGAAAATAACAATTTTTGGAAACAACATGCTAAACAGGTTTTCTGTTTTCTAAGACAGATCAAACAGACTTAATTAGAGGAGGAATTTTGGTACCTGGTTCATGTTAGGCCGGGCAGTGGGCAGGTGATGAAGGCAAAGCAGGGCTGCAAACATGGCACGCTGCATTTCACTGCTATCATAGGTGTCTCCGAGTCGAGGATCCGCTATGTCCTTCACATGACCCTTCTCCAACAGTGGCTTTGCCTATGTGCGCATGTCCAATCCAATTCACCAATTAGTTGTCAGAAATGAACTAGTAAAGTGACACCAAGAACAAGCTTGTGAGAGTAAACTATCAATTAAGTTAACAGGGGAGCAGGGCACTCGAGAAACAGTTCAATCACCAAATTTGAAGCACTGACAGAACATGCCCATTTTAACCTATCTTTTCTAAAATGATCTGAGATGAATTCTGTAACAGGATTTGTTGTATTAGAATTGGGCTAAGTATTAGAAATTTTAGGTGACCAAGTCATACCCACATCACAAGGCTCTGTCGACATGAATCAACTGCACGGCGACCTGTTATGAGTTCCAGTAACAAAACCCCAAATGCAAATACGTCAGTCTTCTCATCCACGACTCCATGCATGAAATATTCAGGAGCCATATACCTATACACATTTAAAAGTTACACTACAATATTAGTCTGCAAAAATCCCATAAGAAAGTAATCACAGAATTATAAGCTGATCTGCCTTACCCAAACGTCCCTTCAATGGGGTGGACAACATGGTGAGCCCAATTTTCAGGAAGCCATTTTGCTAGTCCAAAGTCTGATATCTACCACATCATTACAAGTCCATTCAGTTATAATAAACAAACTAATGTAGAGATTTTGGAGGTTGGGGGGAAGGTGGGGGGAGCAAATCAGACAGGAAATAATTAAAACCTGAGGTTCATAGTCCTCTGTGAGTAATATGTTGGAGGCTGTGATGTCTCTGTGGATGATGCGCCTAGGGCATTCATAATGGAGATAACGCAATCCCTCGGCCACCCCAAGTGCTACCTTAAACCTTATCTTCCATTCTAGATACTCGCTTGAACCTGAAATGCTGAACCTCTCCCGTTCAGTCAAATTACCCAGACTAAAAATTGAAAAAAAGAAAAAGTGAAAGAACGATTATGGCACCGTGTAGCACAGAGGCAAGACTGCCATGGGGAGAGAACTGAAGGACGAGGTGCAAGCCATCATCGGAACTGAAGCCGACCAGTTTAGCAGCGTTTGAGTGGTTGATGTGAGCAATTATCCCAAGCTCGGATAAGAAATCCCCGACTCTATCCTCCCCGTTTTTATTCTTCTTTGTTATTTTCTTCACCGCCACGACTTCACCGTCAGGTAAGCATCCCTTGTATACTTCCGCATGACCCCCTTTCCCAATCAACTTCTCTATCAAAATGCAATTCAAAAACACATAAAACAGATCGGTAAAAAAGCCCACAGATATTCCGCAGAAAATGGACATATACCAAATTTTTCACTTCAAAAGATTACCTTATAATCCATTTCCTATATTTATTGTTCCAATGAATAATTGAATTGCTTAATATATCACCAACCGACAGGAAATACTTAGAATTTTCTAAAACCCAACTAGTCAAACAACCGGGTCCCGCGTTCACTTTCCTAGATTGTCCTTCCAGTTCTCGTTAACATTAACCTTTTGGGTCAAAAGGTTTGCTATTTGGAAGAAGTCTTTTCCTGTGAGCTCCTCGGGCGGCTTTGAATTGATGTTTTAGGTTGAAATAAAAAAGGGTAGCTGATAACATTAATCACGGCTGGGACTCACTGTTCTGTTTGGTGCCAAAATGGATGGCTGTCAATTGAAAGGTTTTCTCGGTCAGGGTAAAAACAGATGTACATATATTAATCAAGCTGGCCTAGATGCATTAAGTTTGCAAGGTTGGGAGGACCGCATCTGTCCAACTGAGAACGAGACACGGGTCCTTTTTCTTTTTTGTTTCTTTCCTTTCCTTCTTAATTTTTCAATTATATAGTCTGATAATTTCATTTCATGTTACTACTGAAGTGCCTAAAACGATAAACATAGAGAATTCGTAGATAATGACCCTTCTCCGAATCTAATAATTGTTTTGACATCTTACCCACTTTCCCTACCATCTCCAAATAAAATTATTTGGGATGGAATTATTCTAAGGATGGCCAAAATTAACTATTTTTCCAGTTTTAACAACACAATCTAAAAGCCTTTCTCCAACTTATTTTGTCAGTCAAAATGTTTTAGCTAGAGCCGTTTCGGCTTTGGGCAGTCCACTAAATTTTTGACCACTCCCTCTCTCAATCAGAAAACAGTTATGGCACGTTTGATGTGTAAGATAAGAATAAATAAACTTTATTCATCTTTATTTATATTTGGTAAATAAAATAAAATAATATTAAATAAAATTTAGATAAAAGAGATTAGATAATAATAAAATTAAATTTAGATAAATTATGTTAAAGAGAGATAAAATAATTTTATTTTACTTTTATTTAATTTTTAAAAATAATATTACTTTTATTATTACTGTTAGTCACTGCCATCTCTGCTAAATAAGATAATTATTTAAATTATTATAAAGGCTACACTTCATCTTAAAATAAAAAGGGCTCTATTCTGCCTTATTTTATTCAATGTAAGGAACGTGCCTTCGCAATCAGATAAGAACTATGCCACCAAACAATGCTCTGTCCGAAAACGGGTTACCCGGAGAACTCGACTGTTGAGTTTCCTGAAGGGCAGAACCACCCAGAGACAAAGGACTCTGAGAGCAAAATTGATACAGAAAGAGAACTACTGGAAAATATTTCTTTCTTATTTCGATTTTAATTTTACCTGAGCTGAAATTGTCAGTTGCAGCGGCGAGCTCGGCGTGGCTGAAGTTCCGCCAAGAGGGCTTTGGCACCACCAAGTCGCCACAGTCCATTTCATCCTCAGCGCTGCGATTCCTCAACAATTTCCTCCTCAAATTCTTTCTCGAAAGCTCGTACCCTCCCACAGAGGGAACGCGTATAACCCCCTCACCGATCTCCTCTTCACGTTATCTATCAATTTTCTCCACTGCAAGCCCCCGTGACCCTGCGGGGAGTGAGCTCCGTTGCCGGAGGATTTCTCGGCGATGGAGCCACCACAGCTTCCTCCGCCAGAGCTGCTGGTGCTGCTGGTATCGGAGTCGGACGAACCAGAAACAGGGACCTCCAGTACAGCCCTCGGAGAGGACAAATCGTCGCCTTCGGCATCTTTGGTCGTTGAATCGGGCAAAGCTGCCTCTGGATTTACATGTTTTTCTACAATTAAAAATTATAACAATACAGTCAGGATGAAAATAGAGACCTTGAATGCGAAGTTTCCGGATAAATCGTATTTAGGTTCAAAGTGAGTTACCTTCGTCGGCCATGTTCAAAAAAGAGGTTTGTTGATCCTCGCTCGAACTATTTCAGCTTTCAATTCGTTTTGATTTGAGCAGTAGTTATTTCACAGAAGCTCCAGCGAACTCCATGTTAGAGAGAGAGAGAAGAGGAGGAGGAAGAAGAGGAGGAGGAGGGAAGACGATTATCAACTTTTGCGGTTATTCGAATATGGAATGTATTTATACACGTGGGAATCCATTAAGTACATACATACAAAGAGACTCGGCGGCTGCGGATGTCTATCCCCTCTCACTGACTGCTATGGTTTTCGGGGGACGCAATCTTGGCCGTCCTTCTTATTAACGTTCGTGATTGTTGGCGTAACTACCGCTTAAAGTGGGCACATAACGAACCCAACTATCGTTTTTGAATTTGGTGCTTCACAAGGATATTTTGATAATTTGGCGTTAGTGATTTTTCTAATTTCATATAATATTTTCTCCATTAAATCATTAATCAAAAAGATATCATTCAAATCTCACTAGACTGTTATTTTATTGGAACATGTAATATTTTTATTTATAATTTAATTTTTTTAACTTTATCTTATATAAAATTTTGATATATTTTCTAATTTTAATATTTAACACTGTCATCGAGGTAAAATTTACAATTCTTTATTATTTTACTTACCTCTCCTGAAGGTGTTTAGTATAAGTTATAGTATTATTAGATTTATTTATCAAAATCAATTTTGATACTATTTAATTATTACTTTTTTCCAAAAAAATTGATTCTCTTATAATATATATTATCACCACTTATAATCGAATCTTTTTTATTCATTTTGTTTGATACAAGATCGATGACACTAATATCTCTTTTCTTCAACAAATGCTTTTATGTATTTTGTTTTGGTGTGGGATTATTGGCTTCTATCTTTGAAACTGAAGGGAGCAAACGACAAATCATTGTAGTTGACATTGTGGAGGGCAACGGCCGAGACAGCAACAGTGCAGGGGCAGCCTCATTTCGTTTGGTCCCATGAAGCTCTTCAATGTCCTTTTGAATCCTGATTAAAGTAGTCTAAAAATTTCAGAAACACTTGTTATGTTTCCCTCCTTTTCCTTTCTCTCTCTTTTATGTTTCTCATAATCAATTCTATATCTCCCATGCATGCTCGTCCCCAATTATGCTCAATAATGAGCACATGCCCTGCAACCGTCCCCTGCTTCTCTTGCTCTCCTCCTCTTGTTCCTAACCAGATAGAATCCATGTTTCAATTGGCATCCTTCTAGTCCACATCATTCAAAATATTGGAGAAAGACCCCCACTTTCATCGGAGGTTTATTTTTTGATCCGCGAATTTCTTACACCCCTTGAAGATATTTCTTAGGCAGACTATAGAAGTAGCTGACTTTGGTGTCATATTTTCCACTGGTTTGGTGGGAGATAAAGAAAGATGTGGGGTTAACCAACTCTCCTATTTCCTGCTTTTACTTTTCTAATTGTCTCTTTAGTTGACATTCTCTCATTACCAAGAGAGGAAGGATAAAAAAATTGAAGTCATGTTCTCAATTACCCTTCATCTATGCCCTTCTACTGTACATTTTCGGCATCACATGTGAGGGCAGATGGGTTTATGTCATGTTTCTGGCGAGCCTTTCAGAACTACTTAGAATAAGCTTCTTGGCATTTGGTAACCTCGAGAGGACATTTATCAAAGATATAAAGTGACCTTATAATTTTTTTTTAAAAAAAATAAATTTCCCATCATTATGTGATTCCAAAATAACATATCTATTTCAAATTTATTTGATATTTTTCTCAAAAGCGATATATTTCTCTCTCATAATAAAATAAATTTTATATCTCACTATACATGTGTAAACTTCATTTATAAGTAAGAAATAAGAATATTACCCTAAAAAATAGTATCAATAAACTCGTACGCCTTAAAGTTGCTGCAATTAGAGCCCTCAATTGACATAAAAGTTATCATCATTTGATCCCTAATCTTGTACGTCCCTCGTTCTGTGCTTCTAATCTTGTTCTTTCCATCAACACAAAGAGCAAGGAGTTAAGCACGTGACATCACTTAATTATTTTTTAATTAACAAATCAATTGGAATTGAATTAGTTATACTCCTACGTAAGATCAACATCCCAATTCCCAAATATACAATAAAGAATCTAAGTGGAGAAGATTCATCGTTAACTAGTGGGTGAGCTGAACTTGTTAACTCTTACTTTAATGGTTTCCATTGGTATGAGAGACAGCCCTAAACCCACAGCCCAACGACCTCACCAATGTTTTCGTCTCAGTTAGAGTGTACGGTGTAACAGAATTCCCTTCGCAATGCTCATCAAAAGTCCCGCGAATTCTCGGTCAAAAAGAAAATAGCCAAACAGGGCCCTCCAATATATTCCTAAACCAGACTCATTAGCCAGGCTTTTCATGACTTTTCTGAACCATCACCAGCTTAGCTAGAGCAGCACCCACTTTTATTTTTCCTTTTTTTTAATGGAGGACCCCATTTTTCCAAAAAGAAAATGAAACTCTCAGCAAGATGAGATTAAGGCACTGTTTGGGTTACTTAGAAATTTCAATATTCTGGTTTACATTTTAAATATTTAGTTTCACATGAAAACACTGGGAACCTAAGAAAAAAACACTCAAAAAAACTTTTTTTTTGAGACTTCGGGAGTTTTCTGTCAACATTATAAGAAGAGAGAAATTGTCAAAATAAATATTTTAAATTTTTTTATATTTGGTTATGAATGTTTTGAGATAATCAAATAAAAATTTCAGATTTTTTAAAATAAATTAAACTATCTGAATTTTTCGTTTCATGAAATATAAACTAAAACCCAAAAGAATGCGTCCCCTACATGACTTCCCCTTTAAATTTGAAGTCTTGTAACTGGATTTGGTAACCCAAATTCAAGGTGGGGCACCAACCAACCCCCCCAGAGTAGAGGGGGAGATGATGCTGATGACTCATGCGGGTTGGTTGGGGTTTGCCCACAAGAATGAACGGTTTAGTTGTTTCAACGGGTGATCTTCCATTGGCTAAGGAGATGAAAATTTGGATAAAAAATAATAGAAGAGAAAAAAAGATAGAAAGAAAGAGTGAAATGGATTAAGTGACATGAGTCAGCAGATGTGACCAAAGATGTCAACGAAATTCGAATTTCAAAAAATAAAAATAAAAATTAGGAGATAGAATGATAGAGTAAGATTGTACAATAGGAACAGATTTAAAATTAAATTATTGGAGGCTGAACTTAAAAAAAATAAAATATGGGGAGCTATTTTTCATTTTTATAAAATTACATATTAAAAATGGAAAAATTTTTGAGGTGGCACCCACATGCCTGTACAAATCTGTCCTGTTGCACAAGCAATAGCTAGTTAGTGATTAGGCGGAAGCTCTTGTCACACGGCACATTGAACCAATCCAGTAAGACCTTGTCACTTCCTTGCTTACAATTATCCTTCTTTTTTTTTTTTTTTAATTGTTATCTTGCTCGTCCAAAATTATTTATTTATTTTAGATTTTTATTTATTTACTTTTGAAAACCTTTTTATCGCGGATCATCACCCGTTGCCAATCACTGTCAAGAACGAAAAATTTATTTTAATAATTTTTATATTTATCTAATATTTTATCTAAATGTAATTATAAATGTGACAAAAACGATAACAAGGTCTATTTTTTTTTAATTCTAAATGATCTGAAAAATTTTAAAAAATTGTATACATTTTATAATCTTTTAATAAATTCATATCTTAATTATAAAACTAACATCAATTTTAAATTACCAATTAGCATAATATAATTTTGGGCAATCAAAGGTTGATTAATTTTGAAAATTTAGCTCATTGGTTACATAACTCCTCATTTCTAACTAGGGTCATTTAATTAAAAGTGCTATGAATGTGTGATGAATTACACATGAGATTGGGATTGGGTGAAGAAGCGAGATTAGATTATAAGTACAAGCATTGTATATTATAGTAAGTGTATGTTTTGAAAAGAGAGTAATGATTTCATAAGAAATGATATTTAAATCAATTCAAGAGACTACTATGATAGTAGTGTAACCCATGCTAAGTGCCTTTAGAGAAAGGTAGATAGGGTGACGGAAGGCCATAAATGTCACGGCCCAAATCTCAGGCCCATGATTGGCACTAGTATCCTCGATCTTAGTCAGCCTTACAACAACTACCATACTCAAAACTAAACAAAATATATAAGTATATATCATTCTGTTCAAGATACAAGACAGGATTTTATTTGAGTGATAAGTACAAAAATAGGTAAACAAAAGAATATGCTCGTACGTCGATCGACTTGTGAAGCGTAGCTCTAAACACTGCTATTTGGTCTACGAATAGTCAAGCCGATCTAAAAAAATAATAAGGTGTGAGTTGTGAAACTCAGTGAGTAAAGATAATATCTAAACTATGCATGTCGGGATATGTATCATATCAGAAGTTCAAAACTATACATATACATATATACAATGAGCAGTACCATCATTAGAACATATATATGTAGGAGTACAATGATCACTAAGACTCCAGCCATGATCGGAGGAATCTTTCATCTCACGATCAGGTTCAACACAGTTACAAACCATACTTTTAGTCGAGAGGCATCCTCCATCTCACAGAGCAACACATCATGCTCACCAGGGCAACTATACCACGCTCTTGGCAAAGGTATCCTCCATCTCATGATCAAAGCAACACGCCCACTAGGGCAACATGGTTTCAGTGCATCACACAACTCCCCATATATCAATCCAAAACAGATACACATACATATATAGACCAAAATTTCAAAACAGTATTGCATACCAACATAACTCACTAAAAATTCACAAAACACATAACACATATTCCAAGTGCAACATGTATAAAAAAATACAGTTTATAAAACTATATGATCATCTTGCCAAAAAACACAGTTTGAAAAACAAATGCATGTGAAGGTATCATCACTCACAAAACAGTCGAGTCAAAAAGAAGTCTCAAGTTACCTCAACCAACTCAACAGTTTAGGTGCTCCTCTACAGGTAGATCTGAAATCAAAACCACACAAAACCATCACTAACACCAAAACCATCACAAGAGATGGGTTCAGCAGCCCAAAACTGGATTCAAATCCCATCCCTACACTCTGGCATGCATCCCAAGGCACCGGTACCCATCTTCAAGATCCACGCGACTTGCTAACACTCATCAATTCTACTCAACAACTCTCGAACAAAAGTGAACCAACCCCACAACCCTTAAACCATAGTGAATCAGTCTCCAAAACTCTCGAACCGGTCTAACCTAGCCTAAAACTACCTCAAACTCAACTAGATCAGCCACAAAAATCTAAAAAACGGATTCAGAAGGCCCCAAAACCTTAAGAACCGGTCCAACATCAAGAATCTAGCCCAAAAAGACCATTGAACTAGCTGGTCAAACACTTTGGTCGGTTCAGTCAACGGTCTACCTCTTTTTTTTTTCCATTGGCTCGGCTCATGGCTCAGCTCGGCTCGCAGCTCGGGCCTAGACCAATTGGGTCGGCCCAAGCCTAAACCTTTTTTTTTTTCATTGGGCCAAGTTAACTTAGCGAGTCTACTCAGCCCAACTATTGTTTGGGCCGGCCCGCAGGCCTGTGATGCATCTGGGCCGAGTCTGGGCCCAACAGCCCGGACCAGCCTTGCACGGGACCCGAACCCATTTGGGTCCTTTCTTCTTCACCTGGCCAAAGCAACCTAGACTTGCCTTCCTTGCAAACAAAACCCGAAACCAGAAACCAAAGAAAAAAAACCAAAAATTTTGCACTCACCTGGTTCGATCAGCCCTCAAACAAGTAGATTGTAAAACCCCAACTTTATAAAAAAAATAAAAAAAAAGTTCGTGGATCCGTAACATTCAGATCCACAAAGTCGCAAAAGGGAAACTATCAAATTCAAGAATTTCGCAACCGCTTCGATTAAAACTCCTTTATAAACTCGGTCGAATGAGCTGAATCCACAAAATCTCAATAGAAATTTTCTGAAAAAAAATTGATAATTGCTTTGATATTTTTTGAAGGTCATCCACCATAGCCAAATGGGTTTTACAATAATCTGCGCAAATCGAAGCTATTCGGAGAAATTAAACAGATTAATCCTCATCATTTGGGCATTTCGAGCATCGTCCAAGTGATACATCTCAAGTCTTGGCTGAGATTTTCAGGTAATTTCTAAACTTTTTATTCAGCTGTTTATAGGAGAAACCGAGTTGAGAAGAAGCAACCCGACTGGTTGCGGATCGGCTCGGTTCGCCATTTAATTGGGTTGGGTTTTATTCAATTGATTTGAGTTTGGGCTGACCCAAATGAATCAGGGCCGAATGGATGGGTATTGGGTTCAGGCCATGGGCTAGGCCCAGACCAATAGATAAGGTCCGAGTTGAAGGATTGGATCCAAATTCCGGATTCGGCCCAATAAATAATTAAATAATAAAGTAAATAACAAAAAATATAAAATAAAGTAGAAAATAAGAAAAATGGCAGTTTAGTGACTTCTGAACCAATTATTGGCTGGTTCAAGCTATGGATAAGAAGATAATTATATTGTCCACTTGGTTCATGACCGGTTCAAGGGTAAACCGGTAGGTTCAATGGTGAACCGGCCAGTCCAGTGTTAAAGAAATTAAGAAAAATTTGAAAACCACCGGTTCCCCTTAATTAAGTTTGGTGCAGGGCAAATCTTGGCTGGTTCAGTGGATTTAAATTCGATTCCATGACTTTTATGCCCGGTTCAATGTATTTCAAGGCCAGTTCAGTGGGTTTAAGGTTGGTTCAGTGGGTTTTAAGGTCGGTTTAAGGGATGTAAGACCCGTTCAATGGGTTTTGTGACGGTTTAGTGGATTTCTTGCCCGTTCAGTAGTTTTATCACTAGTTCAGTGGGTTTCATGTTCGGTTCAATGTGTAAGATGTTTGGTTTAGTATGGTTTTGATCGGCTTAGGACTTTAAAACTTCCGAAATGGCTTAAAATATGAAAATTAAGGATATGGTTGGGTTTAAAAAGGGATTTAGTTTTGAATTAACCTTGAGATAGATTACGTTCTAAAATGAACGTTTTGATTATTTCTAAATCTATTGGTTGACTTTCAGGGAGCTAAACCACGCAAAGCTCGATTTTCACAATTCTCGGTTTCTGTGAGTAATAGTATATATTTATATGTTTCAATGTTGTTATACTTGTTAAATTTCCAGTCTTTATATAAATTGAGAATTTATTTTAGTTATTATTCAATTAAGTTTTAATTGCTATAAAAGTTACGAGGGATGTATATGTCATTTTCTGATTTATTGAAAGACTTCTGAATTTCTAATTTTGAGCACTAATATATGTTTGAGATATTGAAAATTGATAATTTGTTCTATTAAACTATGAAAAAAGACTTTAAAGGAGTGTCAAACTGTTAGAACTCTGTAGTTAACAACAGTGGGCGTTAGACTGGGTGCACCTTGGCTTGTATCCCCAGCTAGTAGGGGCAGTACTAGAATATCATGTGTAACTGATGTGGTAGGCCTGTTTATTGATTACCAGCAAACTTTGAGTCGCCGTCTTGATATCTGTATATCGGTATACCTTGAGTTGTCGTTTTGTTTCTGTTTAGTTCTTGGTGTCGAACTCTCTAATTTGCATAATCTGAAACTATGTTTTTATAATAAGATTACCTGATATATGTCTCTTGTTATGTAAATATGTATTATTATCCACTGGTTGATAGACTCATTCTTTTATTTTTTAAAACTCAGGTTCGACTCTATCGATAGATCTTGCTGCGTGAGTGGATTACGTGGTGCCGTTGATTTGAGTTCCAGTGATACTAATCAATCTTGTTTCCTTCGATTTATGTATCTATTCTGTTCTTAGTTAACTTGGTGATCATAGGCAGGTTTTTTTTCCGTTGTAAAAACATAGTTTGATATTTATGGTTATATTTCATATTTGACTCAGTATTAATAGTTTTCCAGTGCATTAGTATTTCTTTATATGAAAGGTTTGTAGGGTTGGGATTTATTCTCACCCAAGCACCGGTCATGGATTCGACTCTCGGGTCGTGACACAGACCCATGCCCGTTGAGCCACACCCAGCCTCTCACTTGAAGAAAACTCAAGTTAAAAGCCTCCAAATCCCATCTGACCATGCACCTTTGCCAACCCAAACCAGTCCTAAAAACTCCTCACTATCTCATTAGACTCTTGAAAATTCTTGGGGAAAAGCTTTGTGCTGGCCTAACCCCCCTCCCTAAGCAATTTTTAACCCAAAAATCCGGCGTCCATTGTGTGTAATGATGGATCTACAGTTCGGGTCACTGTAGATTCGTCCTTTCAGCCCTGTCACAATCCAATCCTCTGAATTTTATTTCTTTTCAATTCTGCCCTTTTCCTAATTTTTCAATCTAGTCCCATTCTTTTAATTTGTGCACTTGGCCCCTAAACTTCCTTATTTCCCCCATCAACCCCTTAAACTTAAAATTTTTGCACTTAAACCCTCTCAAATTTCCTATTTAATCCTAGAAACTTTTAAATTTTGCGATTAAGTCCCTTAAACTTAATTAAACTAAAATTGGGTCATTACAATAAACTCTAATTTGACGAGAGTGTTAAGGATTGAAGTAAGAGGTGTGTCATACATCCTACATCAATAAAGATAAAGAAGGGAGATTGATTTATAGGTAAAAATGTTGCATATTCTAATATGTGCATCTTTGGATAGAGAGAAATGGTCCCGTGACATATGCCTATGGCTATGATATAATGTTCACCCAACTATTAATTATGTGAAATTTTCTAATATTACAAAACATAACCAATTTACAAAAAAAAAGGTGTTTTCAAAACTTTGGTCTACATCCCATCATTTTTCTTTATATACACATATATATAAGAATTAATTATTAAAAATTAATTGACTTACTTGAATTATTTCAATTTTTCACATATATATGGAAAAAAGAAAGAGATAAGGATTAATTATTAAAAAAATAATTTAACTAAATCATTTTCTCTTTTATATGTATACATGGGAAAAAAGTAAGAATTAATTGTTAGAAAGAAATTGATTTGCATAAATTACTTTACATGCATGCGCGCGCACACACACACACATATATTTTGGAAACAAATTAATTTACATAAATTGTAAATCACCAATTGGAAAAAATGCTAGAATTAATTGTTGGAAACAAATTAATTTGGATAAATTTTATATAGGAAAAGGAAACAAAATGAATTGATTTATGTAAATTATTTTCTTTTCCCATGCACACATGCACAAATATATATATATATATATATAAAGAAAAAAATAATAAGAATTAATTATTAGAAATAAATTAACTTACATAACACATGAGAAAAGAAAACAATTGATATTAGTCAAGTCCTTTTTAATAATTAATCTCTATCTCTTTTTTCTTTTTCCACTCACACGTATGTTAAACAAGGAAAACAGTTTAGGGAAATCAGCTCTTTTTTCTTTTTCCACACACACGTATATGGAAGAAGAAAACAATTTAGGAAAATCAATTTCTTTTTAATGAGGATTAATTATTAGAAAATAATTGACTTTCCTAAATTGTTTTTGATTTTCAAATATGGGTCTATACAAAAAAGGACTTTTTTTTTCTCCAGTTTTTTTCTAAATTTCTCTTCAATATTTTTTAAAATAATGTAGGAGTAATTGGTCTATTCATGAAAGATATAATGATGGTAGTTTCATCATGTTTTATTTTTCCTAATTATGTTTTATTATTTTTCAATAGTTTTTTTGGGGTTATGTTTAAATTTTTTAATTTTTAATATTGATATCTTAAGTTTTAATAGAACTATTGTATAATTTTTTACATTCAGCTTGTTTTCACTGCTCGGATTTTTATAAGAGAGGTTAATGCTTCAAATGATATTGAAAATGTTGAGTCTATGATTCAAAAGGTTAGGGGTGTTTATGAAATTGAATCAAACTGGTTAAAAACTAAACTAAACCACAATTTAGTTCAATTTCATATAGGTCACGGTTTGATTTGGTTTGGTTTGTTTTAAA
The DNA here is from genome assembly GCA_911865555.2 of Thlaspi arvense. Taxonomy (NCBI): domain Eukaryota; kingdom Viridiplantae; phylum Streptophyta; class Magnoliopsida; order Brassicales; family Brassicaceae; genus Thlaspi; species Thlaspi arvense. Next base: position 18,467 of record CAJVSB020000099.1, read on the forward strand.
CTAGATTTTTTTTTTCTCACAGTTCGACTAACAGTTTGACCATCAAATTAAACTGTTTAAACCAAACTAAATTATAAACTATATTTAGGCTTGCAATTTAATCCTTTAATTTTCTTCTCCTTTTGTTTTAGTTCCTCCACTTTTTTTAGTCATTTCAATTTAGTCTCCTTTCTTTTACTTATTTATTTTTCTTTTTTTATGGTCTCCCAAACTTCTAATTCTTTCCAATAGCCCTAATTTGGGTTATTGCATACTAAGTCAATGTTTACTTTATTGAATTTTCTTGATAGTTATTTTTTTAATTATTTAATTTAATTAATTCTACTACAAATCTACAACTATATAGGGGTGGAGAGTTTCATAGATTTAATTTATAAAATATGATTTCAAAACAAACCCAATTGTGAACTGTGATTTGATTTGTTTTAATTTTTGAAAATTCATAATTTGGTTTATTTTCTAAAAATTATAAACTATGAAATACAGTTTGATTTGGAGTTAAGCCTCAAACTGAACCAAATTGAACCACGAACACTCTAACAAAACATATACAATTTGATTTATTGTAATTTATTTTTTATTTTATCTTTAATTTTACCGTATATCTCATTAATAAAAATTTTACTTATATTTAGGAAATGCTATCTTAATTTTGTGGCACTGCTGTTAACTTTAATTATGAAGATTTAATAAATCTTACTAAAATGCCTTCGGATAAAGCAATTAAGAAATTTTGCTTTATTGAATTATCTTGATGGTTATTCTTTTTAATTATTTAATTTAATTGATTCTACTGTAAATCTGCAACAATACAAGGGTGGAGAGTTTGATAAATTTAATTTATAAACCGTGATTTTAAATCAAGCCTAGCCGTGAATTGTGATTTTGTTGCTTTAATTTTTGAGAATTCATAATTTGGTTTATTTTTTAAAAATTATAAACCATGAAATGTAGTTTGATTTAGAGTTAAGTCTCAAACTGAATCAAATTGAACCATGAATACTCACCAAAACATATACAATTTGATTTATGGTAATTTATTTTTTAGTTTATCTTTAATTTTACCGTTTATCTCATTAATAAAAATTTTACATATATTTAGGATATGCTATCTTAATTTTGTGGCACTGCTATTTACTTTAATTACGAAAATTTAATAAATCCTACTAAATGCCTTCGGATGAAGCAATTAAGAAATTTCAGATTGAGATATCTATTATAAACACATAAAGTAAGAGAAAAATTCAAAATTATATGAATTATGTATTAATTTTATGTTTTGATTATGTTTTAGAAACTTTTGGATTTGAATTCATTGATTATCGTGATTGAACTTAAACAATTTGGTGGTATACTTTTCATCATATTTTTTTTACTTTAATTTCATTATGAAAATTTGAAATTATCTAAATGGATCAATTTTTTAAATTTATTATTTATAATTATCTATAATTCTATTATAATAATATCAAGTGATATATGTTGTAAGTTTGATAATTGTTTAAGTGATTATATATGAGTTTTTTAATAGTTATTATATATGTATTTTGAGTGATTAATTTTCATTTGTGTTTGTTATTCTAGAAGTTTAGATTTATTATTTTTGAGTTTAATTTTTTTAATATGAATTTGAGTTTGATAAGTAATTTTTAATACTTTATAATTGATATATTATTTTTATATAATACTTAATTCTTAATTGTAATATAATTAAAGTACAATTATTAATTACACTTTTATTGTTTAATTGACAGATCCAATAAAAGGGTGCAAACCATCTCAATTTTTTTTGTCATTTATTCAAGTTCTTAATGTGAATTTTAATATTATTTTATAACATTTTAATGTAATACTTATAATTTTTATATTTTATGTTACTTTAATTTAATTTAATAATATTTTTGTATGATATTTTTCTTTTTTCACCCTGTGCATCACACTGGTTCACGTACCAATGTAAATACAATAAAAATTTTAAGTACTAAAAATAGGATTTTTTTTTTAATTTTTTATGTTTAAGTGTAAGATCATAATAATATAACCTATATTTTTAAAATTGCTTTCACATATTTGGAAGGACTGAATTGTGAATTAGCACTCCATTTCCATTGTTCATTATTTAAATAGAAACATATTTATTTTTTCCATGGTAATATGCCTTCAGTTATTGAACACATTTCTTATAAAGAGAAAGGATTTCTTTTCTTCCTCCTTGGGATTCTTCAGCTGAAGCAACTGGCCCCAAAATTGTGCAACTTTATCTGGTCTTGTGAATTGATTTCTAGGCTGCTATTCTCTATGTTACCTCCAAGCTCCATCTTCAAAGTCCTCCTGCTCAAGTGACTCTTGTTTCCTCCTATTGCTTTGTCATCTAAACCCATATCCTGAGGCATTCAACTGCTACTTCCATAATCAACACTTAATGACTATCAAATTACCATAAATACAACTGTAATCTAATACTATTTTCTACTAGCTTTCTACACAAGTTTTAGTAGCAGAACGAGAAAACAATTGTAATTACACTATTTCAAATTGCCAATATTCGTGATGCAAATTGTCACGGAGGTAGAGATTTTTGGCAATCTCACAGTTCAGAAATTCCAGTGTGTGTGGAACTCAGGCATCAACCGGATACCCAAGCCAGCCTTCGCTAAGGCAGAACCGAGAGTGTAGAGAAGAGTGGAGAGAGAGATTCTCACGAGTTACTTCTTTATTCACTTGAAGAAGACACTTGGATTAGCCATCCACTAACTCTTAACCGAATATCCCTCAATCCGGCTCACACCCTCTCTCTACACAAGTGTTTCACGAACAAAGTTACTTCGTCCTTCACCAGTATTCGGAAATGGGGATGGGTAGACTTACTTGGTGTGTTGGATCATCATGTGCTGCACGGGTTATTTTGGTGCTTGGGAGCCATTGGAGTGCTCCAAGCCTTGTGCCCGTGACAAAAGCATATTCAGTTTTTCATTCAAGTGTGGCCAAGCATCTCGAGTTATCTAACTTATCTACAAACTAGCGAATAAAACCCAGTAGGGAAATCTCTGATATCTCTGAGATTTTACCTAAATATGATAAATATCCACTCGATAGCATAAAAGCCTTTGAACTCACCTTCAGTTCCAAATAGAGTCGTCGAATACTGCTCTCCTCCTGTTTAGTCTTTGCAGCCATATCCTTTATTTCCTCTTACAGCACTTTCATCAGTTAACAAATGACTTAAAATGAAATAAAAAAGAATTTGGCAACCGTGGAGTGCCACAGATATGATTTATCAGCAAGAATTTGTTACTGCTAACAGAAGATTTAAATATGTCTTCTATGATATCACAAAATGTCAAAACTTATCTAACGTCTCTCCAACATCTTATTAGTGATTTTGCGTATAAAAGGAATATAAATTAAAAGAAAAAGCATTTAAAAATAAGTCTTCAAAATTTCCTTAATCTCTCTTTTATTCTTTATGCGATTAAAACAAATTTATTCTGCTCTTACAAGTATCATTTTAAAGTGAGATCTTTAATACATAAGCAGTAGCTTAACCTACTTAAGATAAATTATTATATTTTTATCTCCTCTCTATTCTAATTTATTATATTTGTATTTAAAACTTATCAAATTATAAGTTTTGTTTGTAATCAAAATTTCTTACCTCTATCAAGTATAAGGGATATAATAGAATTTTGGTTGATTAAAGTTCTAAGAAGTGAATGTAAACTTAGATATAAAGTTAAACCACAATAAAAATATTTGCATTTCTTATCCTTATTCTCTTTATTTTATATAAATTGTTTTATATTTTCTTTGTGTGAATTATATAAGTTTAATTGATTCAATTTTTTTGTTACACATTTAAATTTTTATATATTTAACTTTTTCAATAAATACTCAATCCACCCCTCTCGGATTGCCATATGGGGTAGCAGAAAATTTTACTCTCTCAGAATCCTCCTCATCTGTGACTGTTTATTCTTCCACTCTTGACCACCTGCTGGCTTCTCCAGCATCTCCACAGCAGATTTTGCTTGCGGGACGGCAATATCATATTTCCTTTTCCATGAGCTTGCCCGGTTTTCTTCATCCTTTTGTTTAATTAGAATCATTTTTGTATTTTTATTTCCAATCTGTGGACTCCTGCCTGGAAGCATGTAGTGTTTTCAATAAGTTAGAGCATCCCTCCTCCAGTAAGCAGGACACTTCTGGTCGGCAAGGTGAACATCACACCTTGCTTACCCTAAGTGTCATGGAAAATAAAAGACCCATTAGACCTGCAGATTTTTCTTAATGTACATTAGAAATTAATAATTATAATTCAGAGACAGATGAGTCAACCTTAGGTCCTATCTTAGAGTGGATAATTGGTATATTACGTTCAGCCTTTACAAAGACCTGAAGGCTGCCCAAAATGTGGCAAGGCAGACCTCTGTTTTTATCAGTTCTTCTCCTTGAAACCCATAAATCATTTAAACTTTTGCTACATTAAACTCTCCGACGTTGATCTGTTAGAAATATGAAAAACAAGTTGTTATCGAGAACGGAGTTCCAGAAGTGAAGTTCCAAACAGTATATTGGGAGATTGTGACTCGATCAAATGGAGACTATATGATCAGCCAATCTGAAAGCTGATTGTGGATCACAATCTTGTAGTCCGGACAATAATTTTGTCTGGAAATATCCAGTGATGTCTTAGGCTGTGTTTTATTGAAGGACTGGGAGTGGAGATTTAACTCTCCACCCTTCAAAACCATTTGCCCAGCATTGTTGCAACATCGAACTACTAATCCCAAAATGTGGAGATAATAGTGAGACAGGACAACCCATCCCACTTTAATGTGATTTCTCAATCTTAGGTCCCTGGGAATTCTATTCAGGGGCAGGGGAAGGTAACTAACCAGATCTTCATTTCATCACTTTTTTTTTTTTTAAACAAGAGGGAGGGGGGTCCTACCTTTTCTTACCCAATAGTAAAATAATTTTTGGTTCACCTCCTATTTTTTCCCACGCTAATTCGAAATAAAAATAAATGCAACACAATGAATACCTTATTCCACCATTTGTCTCACCATATAAGTTTTGATTTTTCAGATACAACCACCACTTAATCTCATCAACTTGATCCTCCTGTATCCTGCACTGGTAATCCAATCCTTTCTATTTCCAATTAGCTATCAAACAGGCCCCCAAAGGGACATTTCCATTCACTAGTTATCAAACATTTCCATTTCCATTTCCATTATGAAGGATCTACTTTCAACAATACCTCATCTGAACTACCAAATTTAGGTTACATTTATAAGACAAGTCAACCACAGAGCAAAATGTGGGTTTAGTGAAGCAAATTCAGGCACATACATACCAATTTCAGTCATGTATTCTATATACGTTCAAATGTTATCAAGCATTCTCATGCAATATTTGAATGCAAAGTTTTAATGGCAGTTTATGGTCCATTTGCTTGAGAAGAACTAGGCAAACTGTGCAATCAATCAGGTAAGAACTCAAAGTAAATCTAAATAATAAGCAAACCAACACTTCTAACATTTCCCATTTGAAAAATGACCTGAACTTTCAAAAATCAATTTTAGATTACGAGAAATGCCTACCTTAGAAAGTTCCGGAGACGCTTTCATGTAAAAAATATCATATAAGATGTCTTGTGTCCTTGGGTATCATGCCTTGAGACTCTGCCCCTGGAGTGAACACAGGGTCCGTCCTATCATAGACTAGTTATACAAGATTGGCCAAATTCGAGATCTTGGTGCAGGCATAAGGGCACCCAGATCATAAACCAACCTGTCAGAGCCTTGAGAGTGATCTGGCTTACGAAATCATCATCTCTCGCCCTGTTTTCCCACGAAGAAACCCGGCAATTCATTTATGACACTGACGATAAGTTACATCACTTAATGTATTTAGCAACTATGAAAAATACCCTACTTAATATCTTATAGAAACACCACATTGAAAAGACTAAAACAAACTTTAAACATGGTTTGTAGAACCTTTCATATCAAATCCCATTTTCAACATAGTCTAGTATTGTAGATCAAAATTATATTCAAATAAGGTGAGAGCTTCTCATTGTTGAGTATGGAATTTTGAGGAATATATTTTTAATTAATTATAATTTTTTACAATAAAGGCTGTTATTTTATGAATAACTTTTGTTAATTTATGAAAAGTATGAACAATGTAAACTTACGAGTATTATGACACTGTAAATGATTATATTAATTTCGTTATTTGATTTTAACTATAATAATAAACTTAAGGAGATAAACTGTTATATTTTATACTGTAAGTGTTACTATCATAATATTTTAGGGGTAAATTGTATTTTACCTTTTTTTAAAAATTTTTAAGCAAAATATTCTCATGAATACCCTGTTTCAATGCCATCTTTTACACTTAAGTTTGAGTGTAGAAAATCCACTAAATACACCAAAGTGTATAGTGTTCTCGAGTAATTCTCAAAGTTACAAGCATAGAGATATAATAGATTTGAGCAATTGATCTTGTTAAGAAAGGATTGTTTAGTTGTAAGAAACAATGTGATATAATGAGTCAAATTGAAATAGACCTATAACTTGAAAGTATAGCAACATGACAAGAATTGCACGTATGCGAGAGAGAATTAAGTTCCATTAGATGAGGGAAGCAATCCTTGTCAATATATTCACAATATCACAAGCTCATAAATCCAAGTTTAAGAAAGGAGAAACTCACCACATCCAATGATAAAGGGGATAAAAGAACTCACCTTGGATGTTGTGACTAGTCACTACTATGGGGGTGTTCGGTTGTCACGATAAGACAGGATAAGATAAGCTTATCCTGCCTTATCACGCGTTCGATTGACATGTAATGAATCCGGATAAGGATACATAATAGTGTATCCCGAAAAGCTTATCCTGCCGATTTTGGGGGGATAAAATTTATCCCCCTAATAAAGGTTTGAAAATTTTTTGTTTTGGACAGGAATGCCCTATCCTCCTCTTTCACGACTGCGAAACTAGTATTCCTCCTGTCATCGCTTCGCCTCTAGCTACAGTGTTGGGCAATTGTGATTGTGATAGAGCCACCGCTGCCGATGATGCAGAGAGAGGAAGGGTCAGAGGGAGACGATTTGATCCGACGATTTGATTTGATTCAACTGGGCTGATGTAGAGGATGACAACAACGATCCGACGATGATGACGCAGATGATCCGATCTAGCTGACGGCATAGATGACTCGTGGACGATCCTGCCTATCGAAAGCAATTGCAATCACCATGAGCGCAGAGCCCAAATCGGAGGCGTAGATATCGTGTAGGGCTCGAGGGAAGGGCATGGGCTCGACATGGGTGGAGCGAAGAAAAGGGAGGAAGGGTTAGAGGGAGTTGGTCGGTGGGGGTGAGGTGGAGGAGGAGACAACAATCCGATTCGACTGGGTCTATCAATGGTTTTTTTTTTTAATAAATAGAGGGCTTTATGGTAAATTCATAAATTTATCTTACTTTTCAAAAATTTTATCCCATTTAGTATCTGTTAAACCGAACATGTGGTAAAACTATTTAACTTGAATAAATTTATCTAGTCTTATTTTATCATCCTATATCCTATCCTTCTATCTAAATACCTCCTATGTTGTGTGCCTCAAGTTGTCAAGAACATAAATCTCAATTTGTCAAAAGTTACCAAGATCGCCGTAATAATCCAAATGCTTATGAATCAACTATTCCCTTGAAGTTGTGAACAAAATACCATGTGTTTTGTGCTTTTAAACGGGAAGATTTAAAATCATGTTAGTTAGGCCCCCATTCTCTAACTTCTATTACATCCCTAAACTTCTTAAACTTTAGTTTTTTCTATTAGGTCCTTGAACTTCTCAAGTTTTTGCTCAAATTTTGTAAAAAGATTTAAATATATGTATAATTGCAAATTCTTTATGTATCTTTTTTTTTTTTTTTTTTTTTTTTAACATACTTCAACCTTTTCATGTAATTGACCTAATAGAAATGAGCAGATAAACTAGCAGGAAGAACAAGAAGGAGAACCTGAGCTGTAATACCTCCACATTTCATTTTAGAACAATAATCTAAGAGTATACATATAGAACCTCTCTAACTGTATCAATAAGATATACAGGATACATGTATGCAGAGGAATATTCTCCATACAAGGGTGAGGGCAGGCCTTGGATAGAATCTATTACAAAAGAAAGGATAATATACAAAAGTCTCACATGTTCCCAACATAGCTGTCTATGGAGGGATCTGCTGTCATAGGGGTATAGAAGCTACTTCATGTTGTGCCATATTCATTTGAGGATTGTCCAATATCTCCCATCAAGTTGCAAGGTGTCACGCCCTGACCTCGGGTCCGTGACCGGCACTAGGGTCCACCAACCCTAGCAAGCCTCAACAAAATAGTCAAACTCTAAAGAGACAAAACATACACTATATGTAGTAGTATAACATCTAAAAACCAACCAGGATCCTGTCTGAGAGTACAAGGAAGCTACTCTAGAATACAAAAAGAACATATACAAAAACAGCGCCCGTACATCCATCAAATCCGCAACCGTCAACTCTCATTCTAGCACTTTAGTCAAGGCGAGTACAGCAAAACAAATCTGTATTGTTTAAAAACTATGAGTCACGAAACTCAGTAAGTACAGATGATACCTAATCTATGCATGTTAAGATACGCATCACACCACAAGTCCATAACCATACATACATATATAGTGATCAGTAAAACATATCAAACACACACTTAAGGGTACCGTTAACCAAACATCAAATTACATCACTGGATCCAGGCCTACTCATCACTAGACACTACGGATCACTGTACTCCAGCCGAGCTCCTGCCATCCCCAAATCACATCACGGATTCAGACCGACTCACCACTGGACGTAATGGATCAACATACTCTAGCAGAGCTCATGCCATCCCAAATCACATCATTAGACTCAGGCCAACTCACCACTGGACGCTACGGATCACCGTACTCCAATCGAGTTCCTACCGTCCCCAAATCACACCATTTCTACGACCTCTGCCGCTTGCGGCCCTTGCCGCCTCATATTACATGATACCATCCTCACATATAAAACAAAACCAGTATACACGAACATATACAGTTCACATCTCAAAACCAGTATCACATACTAACATAACTCACTAACAGTTCACAAAACACATAACACATATCCCGAGTATATCATATAATCAAAATACAGTTTCCAAATCTCATAATTATCATATCAGAAAATCACAGTATGAAAACACAAGCATAGAGAGGGTATCATCACTTACAGTATAAGGGCTGAACAAAAAAGAACTCCCGATCACTCTCACCCGACTCGCTAATTTGGACGTGCCTCCATCGGTGTATCTGTAACCAAAACCATACAAAACCATCACCATCATTAAGACCAGCATAAGAAACTGGCTCAACAGCTTAAAATCAGTTCAACTCCCTTTCTGACACCATGGCACGCATCCCAAGGCACTACTACCCATCACCAAGACTCTCGTAACTCACAACTTTCAACCCTTCAGCTCAACAACCCTTAACAATAACGAAACCAATCTCCAAAATCCTCAAACTATAGTGAACCGACCTTCAAAACCCCTCAACTGACCTAAACCAGTCTAAAACTATATTCAACTCAACCCAAATGGCCACGAAACCCTCAAAATTGAAATTAGAAGGCCCAAAAATCTTAGGAACTGGCCTGAACCGACTGGAAAGGACTCAAACCAACTCTGAACCGGCCAAGAACTCAAACCCCTAATCACCGGCACACAAACCAAGCCTGGTTCACCTTGAACCGGATGTCCAAAAACCACCAAACTTCATGGTTAGCTAGGTTTTATCATGTTGAACCAGGAATCGGTCCAAACTCCCCAAGAACCGGTCTAAAAACTAGTGAACCGATTGCCCGAAGGGAACCACACTAAACCTTCCTAAATCCAGAATCGGTCCAACTTCTTAAAACCAAGCCTATTTGACCACTGAACCGGCCGGTTAAACCCTCTGGTCAGTTCAGTCAAACCTTTCCCCCCTTTTTTTTATAACCCAAGCCATCTCTGCTCGGGCCCAGCCCAGCAGCCCAAACACCTTTTTTTTCCTGGCCCGTGGTCCAACCAGGCCACACTCGGCCCAACAGTTAACCCCTCTCACAACGGGACCTGGACCCTATTTGAGTCCTTCTTTCTTCACCCAAAAACCCAGGCATCCCAACTCGGTTGTAGAAATTCAGGTCTGTAATGTCCCAGAAGAAAAACTAAAAAAGAATCACAACAATCTTACTTACCTCAATCAATTTATCTTCCAAACTTGAAGAGCTTGAGCCGCCGATCCTCCCTAAGTAGATTAATTGGTTTGAAATCCCCTTAAAATTCCAGAATCAACAAGAACTTGGATGATGTCACAGACGGACGGCCGGCGGCCAACTGAGAGAAACCTAGAAATTTTCCCTCCCTTGCTCACGATTCTTCAAATCAACAGAGGGGAAATGTAGATTGCTTAGTCCCACACCCAACCATCCAGCTTTTAGACCAAAATCAACCAAAATGATGACGGTATGACCTTCGCAATGTTCAGTCCACTATTAGACCGAACCTGCAAGTCTCAATCCAAATCCGGTCCCTTAAAGTTTTATTTCTTTCAATTTCGTCCCCTGATTTTCTAATTGAGTGTCTGGATTTTTCAGTTCCTTCAATCTGGCCCCTAACCTTACCAATTAAAGCCTTGAACTTTCCTATTTTCCTAAATTAATCCCTTGGATTCAAATTTCATTCAATCAAGCCCTCCAATACTACAATTTGCCCTCAAAATTTTTAATTCTAGCAATAAGGTCCTGACCTTAAATTATTTCAAAAATAGGGTCATTACAGAAGGACAATGGTGTATTGTCAGCTTGCTTCTGATATTTTGGAATACCTTAGTAGAAACTATTTTGGTGAATGGATCTGCTAATTGATCTATAAATGGTATGTGCTGGACTGATAAAGTTCCTTTAACAATCCTGTCTTTGACGAAGTAGTAGACAATATCTACATATTTGGTCCTAGCATGGAGGATGGGATTAGTAGTTAAGTGTACAACACTCATATTATTGTAGAAAATCATAGGAGGTGTGTTATAAGGTATCTTTAGCTCTTTCGAGACTGAAAGTTTTTGTATAATCAATACCTGGGGTTTGGTGAAACCCTTTGACAACCAATCTATCCTTGCATCATTCAAGAGATCCATCGGATTTCAATTTCACCTTATACGTCCATTTACAACCTATTATTTTGGTGATTTCTCTCTGGGTACTAGTTCCCAAGTGTTGTTTCTCTTAGAGCCCGTGGTTCTTGATTCATTGCCTCTGACTAGATTTTGGTATTTTTGGCTTCATCAATGCTTTGAGGTTGTAAAGGTATAGAATGAGAGACTTTAGGCTTAAAGATACTAGCTCTGGGCCTTGTTACCATGTAATGGTAGTAGCTTCTTTGCTGTCCAATTTGATCCCCTTGTCTTGCAAAGCATCTAAAATGGGAGATAATAGTGGTTGACCATCATTTAGTTCTAAATCCCTTGGAAGATGAGGAGATGAGATTGAAGCATGAGTTGATGAGTTAGGTAATGAGGTTGCAGGGGAGTCCGAAGAGAAAGATTCTTGGTGGGAATCTGAAGGGTGTGTTTGAGTGGGGGTATGACCACCTGGTTGCGGTGAAGGAGTTTAAAGGAGCACAAGGGTGGCATTGATCGACTCTAGAGGGATGAGCAGGTTGCCAGAAGAGTGAAAAGGAATTTGGTCTTGGTAATCGGTTTTTGGAGTGGATTTTTGATATGGAAAGGATATCTCATCAAAATATAAATCTTGCCTGTGGTTTTGTTTACATAGAGATATCCTTTGTGAAAATTGATGTGATCTAGACAAACACAATCCTCTGATCTTGTTTCTAACTTATGCTTGGTATGAGGTCTTAGTAGGGGATAACAAGTACAACCAAATACATGAAATAAATTATAACTTGGTTTCTTATTTAACAACAATTCTGTTAGAATTTGATTATTTAGAGGTCTTAGAAGGAAGATGATTTATAATTAGTATTATTTCGTGAAAAGTATAAGGTCAAAATGCTTTTAGAACTTAATTGTGATGTAGGAGGGACACACCTACTTCTACTGTAGGTTGGCTTTTTCTTCGGACCCTTCCTTTCTGTTGAGGAGAGCAAGAATGTTTAATACGCTTATAAGTTACAATTTATTCGTAAGTTATTATTAAATTATTATTATTATTTTAAAAATAGCATAATTAATTTAAAGAATTACAATTATTGTATGAAAAAGTTATAAATTATTCATTAATTATTGCACAATTATTATTATTAAATTCTAATTATTATAATAAATTTCCAGAATTATACGTTATTGTATAATAAAATTACAAATTATGGTTTATAGAATTATTTGTTATAATTAAGAATTTCAATTTAATAAAATAAAGTGAACTTGGATTTTGTAACACTTTGGCCCGACCAAAACCCACTTGGTTTTTGCAATAATTTGACTTAATAATAAGACATTGGGTTAAAGTTAATTGTATTATAAAATTTAAAAATTTAAAAATTTATACAAAATAAATATAAATTTCAAATGAATAGGAATAAAATGGACAACTCATTTTTTGACTGATTTTTTCATCGGAAATATATATTAAATAAAAATTTATTTATATTTTATTTTTTGACAAAAATATTCATTAGAAATTATACTAATTTGAAAATATATTTTTATTTTACAGATGGATTTTTCCTTGGAAAATATATTTTAAATAAAAATTTATTTTATATTTTATTGTCTAATTGAAATATTCCATTGGAAATAATATTAATTTAATTTTTAATTTCACCGATGGCTTATTCCATTGAAAACATTTACAACTTTTGAAAAATTATAATTCTTGAGTTTTTGACAGAAATTTTCTGTCAGAAAGTTTTCAAAATAATTTTAAAATAACCTTCCTAGGGCTCGTTGTCCATTGGAAAATTTTTAATTTAAAAAAATTGAAATTTATTTTCTAACGAATTATCTCATTGAAAATTTGTTAGAACCATTTTTTTCCTACGGATTTTCTTGTTTTTTGATAGACTATCCAATGGAAAAACCATTGAAAATCTTCTGATTTTTTATGTCCATTGGTAATTTTTCATTGAAATCCATGCAATTTTTTGTAGTAATTTTTATGTCAAATCAAATTTTTTTATTTAAATTTTAACGTATCAATCGAATTTAAATATAATTTAACAGATATAAATTCTATAAAATATTAGATCAGGTTCATATATAAAAATAAAATATTTAAATTTGAATTTAAATTTACTTAAATTAATTTAAATCTGGCTCTCTAAACTGCATAGTGCAATTTATAGACCTAATTTCCATCCACCATCTGAATTGTCCATATTGTAAGATGTGAATACAAAAATATGGATCGTTCAAATATTAACTTTTTATTTGTTGTTAAAAGTGCAGAGGTTAATGTTTAACTCAACCTTGTATCTAAAATAAATAAATAAATATTAGAGCAGGAAGTAAAAGAAAAAAGATTCCATTTTTCTAATTTCTTAAAAATAATAATTTATTCATTTGAATTTTTTAAAATTTCAAATTAATTTTTTTAAGATTTAATTCTTTTGATAAAAAAATTATGTTACATAAAAATTAATGAGCAGGTCGGACACCACAGTCGGCTTTAAAGGTGTTCAAAACCGATTTAGAACGATTGAATCAATCTAAATTAAATCTAATCTACCAAAAATTGAATAAATTTAATTTTAAAAATATATGAATCGATTGGTCCAGTTCAATATTGTAAAAAAAAAAAAAAAAAAGACAACCGAACCGATTTGCATTTGATGCAATGGGACGTGTCCATGCAGAGACGACGTGGGAAGTGATTTGCATTTAATGCAATGGGATGTGTCTAGGCATGAAACAAGGGAAGGAGAAAGTTTGACTTTTCCATCCACGAATGCCATTGGCCGGAGCTTACCAACTTCAAACAAGTTGGCACGTCACTTTGTGAGATTCAAATTCCTACTGGTCTCTTTGAACTCTTTGAGCCTTTTGCGGAGAGTGAGAGAGAGAGCCAACTCTCTCTTATATACATTTGTAAGCTTTGCAAAACCACATACGGGTTACGGAAGAATAGAAAACCCAGCAGCCAAGGTTTCCCCCAACTCTTCTCTACTCTCTGCTTTCTGTTTTCAATTTGCATTTCTGTTTTGCATTCTATTTCATTGCTTCCGTTGACAAACCCATATATATGTAGAGAGAAAGAGACTCGTGAGTTTCGTGGGTGTAAGAGGCTAAAACCACCGAGAGAACCAACGGGTTGTTTCACAAGAAAGTGAGCCGTTGGTGTTTGTTGTCGATCAGGGGCCGCTTGCCAAGGTCATGAGTTTGCGTGGCTTGTGCGAGCAGGACATCACACTAACTTGTGGCTTCTGTTTAAGTGTTAAAAACCGAACCAGATCTACCTAATCAACCAAATTAAGCTGACTTAAATCGGTTCGATTTGGTTCAATCTTTTTATATGCACAAAATTGATCATGTTCAAAGAAATTTAGAACCAACACGTTTGATTTGATTTGAAAAATGTCTAAAACTAAATTGAACTGAAACTTTGAACACCCCTGGTCAGCTGAATGCATCTCTAAAACTCTCATTTTCTAATTATGGATAGAAATACAAAAAGAAAAATAAATTTTTCATTTTTCATCATATCATATTAAATAAACTTCACTGTCATAACTTAATATTAAATAAATTTATCTATTATCACGCTCTCAAGAACCTCAATAATGTACAATTTAGGTTGATTGATGGAATTTGAGACGAGTATTATCTGTTTATTTTTTTAAAAATCTCAAAGGAATCCATCTTTTCTATCAAATTAGTCTCCCTGTCATAGGTCAGAGTTGCTTTGCATGAAATGTATTAAATATAAATATAAAAATATATATAAATTTAATGTAATATAAAATAAGTATCTACCACACTATTTACATGTAATAATTATTTATACTAAAAAATAATAATTTTACGAATAGATAAATAGTAAAAAATTTTGTCAATTTTAATATATATATATATATAGTATTAAACAAAAACCAAACTTAGATATTGTTAAATATATTTTGGTTCATTTTAATTTTAATTTTTATAATATTTTTGAGGTGATTCTATGAGAAATAAAATAAAAGATCAAAATGAAGAGGTGAAAAGAAATGAAAAACTAGTGGTATTTGGTATAGCTACACTACCAACTCACTTCACTTTCAGAATTATAAATTCTACAGCTGCCGTGGGCTCCTATACGCACACCGACCGACCCCAGATTTGACTACGGCCCTGCATGGCTTGCCTTTGCCCACGTGACCCCGAAATAAGTTAAATTATTTGTCCCTTGTCAATAAACTTGCGGTTAATGTTTTTGCTTATAAATTTATTATAGCACTTCAAGTTTAAATTTAATCTATATTACTAAGACATCCAAATAAAATATTCAACTAAAAAATTATAAGATGACAGGTATTTAAAAATACAAAAAACCATGCATAAATTTAATTTTAGAAGTTTGATGTATAGTACAAATAGGAAATCTTCAAACAAATTTAGGATAGTTCATAGCATAAAATTCCACAACTGGTTAAGGATGAATTGCTTGAGTTGTTTTGCTGAACTATAAAGACATTGAAATATAAATAAACATGCATATGAACAAAAAAATTATATAAACTACTATTATAAGTTAAACAAATTTATTAAGTTAAACGTATAATTAAGTTCGTAAATGAAATGAAACTAGTCGTTTTCCTCTAAAAACAAAAACAAAAGGTGTAAAATTATCCTTCTATTATAGCAACTACCCACTTCATTATATATGTATGCTATTTGCGGGGCGAGGGTCACCCATCTTTCACGATAGACTTAATAATGGAGTTCCCTCACAAACCAAACACAGATGGGAGGAAGAAGATGCATGTAGTGCTCTTGCCATGGCTGGCCTTTGGCCATATGTTGCCCTACCTACAGCTCGCCCGGTTCCTAGCACAAGGTGGCGACAAAGTCTCCTTTGTCTCCACCCACAGAAACATCCAGCGCCTACCCAAGCCACCTCCCCACTTATCCCCGTTCATAGACTTCGTGAAGCTCGCCTTGCCACGCGTCGAGGAGATCCCCGCAGATGCGGAGGCCACCGTGGACGTCCGATCCGAAGATATCCACTATCTCGAAAAGGCCTATGACGGCCTCGGGCCGGAACTGGGTCAATTCCTCCGGTCATACTGCGCAGATTGGATCCTTCATGACTTCGCCTCACTGGCTGCCGCCCATCGCGGCAGAGCTAGGAATTCCAACAGCCTTTCTATCCATCGCGGCAGCCTGGTTCCCGGCCTTCCTCGGCTCATCATCGATGCTGCTTAACCGGTCCGACCCCAGCTCCAAACCAGAAGATTTTACTGTCCCGCTGGAGTGGGTTCGATTTCCTACGAAGGTCGTGTTTCGACTTTTCGAGATTAAGCGGTTATTCACGGCGGGAGGAAAAAACGCCTCCGGAGTTTCCGATCCATATCGGGTCGGGTCGACGATCGCCGGGTGCAACGTTCTCGCGGTGCGGCAGTGTCAAGAATTCGAATCCCAATGGCTGGACCTTCTGGGAGAGATGAACGACAAACCCATAATTCCACTTGGGTTAATTTCCCTTCCCTGCAAGACAGCGGAGACAAAAAAAGCAAGATTTGGGTTTCCATCAGCGAGTGGCCGGGGAAGCAACGTGTCGGATCGGTGGTCTACGTAGCGTTGGGCAGCGAGTCTCCGCTAAGCCAGGAGGAACTCACTGAGCTAGCCCTGGGTTTGCAACTCTTTGGGCTGCCTTTCTTGTGGGCACTCAGGAAGCCGCCGAGATCGGGCAAGTCCGACTCGGTAGAGCTGCCGGAGGGATTCGAGGAGCGGACCAAGGGCAGGGGAGCAGTGTAAGGTAGCTGGGTTCCTCAGCCGAAGACACTAGGCCATGACTTGGTGGGAGGCTTCTTGACTCACTGTGGCTGGAGTTCGATCATCGAGGGACTCCAGTTTGGGTGACCACTCTTCATGCCGCCCCTCTGGACAGATCAAGGACTGAACGCCAGAGCTTTTGATGACAAGGTTGGGCTGGAGAAACGAAGAGACGACGAAGATGGATCGTTCAGGCGGGAAGTGGTGGTAGAGACTTTGAAGCAGGTGATTGTTGAAGAGGAAGGAAAGACTTACAGGGATAAGGCGGAAGAGATGAAGGCGATATTCGGAGATAAGGAGAGGCAAGACAAGTAACTGCACAGCTTCGCCGATTAGCTTGAAAGCCATAGGCGGCAACAGAAGTATTGAATAGTTTGTGAAGAAAATAAAATCGCAGGTTAAAAAAATTATAAAAAGTAAAGTGAGTTCGTTGTTATGGACGTCTTTTTTAAATATATTATTAATTTATTAAATAAGTTATTATATCTGATATATGTGTATATTTATATATATATTAAAAGATTTATACTTGAATTTGGACATGGCTTAAATTAAAAAAAGTTAATAATTTTATTTATTTATTTTTATTTTTTAAATTAATATAAAAATAATATAATTATTTTAAATAATTTGACCATTTTTATTTATATTTAAATGTTAAAAAATATCCGTTAAAAGTGATTGTCCGAATTTATATATAAATATACAAATTTTAATAAACTAGTTATATCTTAAAATATTTTTAATGTTCTTCTTCTCTGTATAATTAAATAAATAATTTTTTAAAATAATATTTTCATGACTCAAGCGTGGTGTTTATATGTTCCTAGAAACAAGGACCTTGGTTCCGCCGAGGACATGTCACTGCAAACTGCACTTTCATGATTCTTTGTTTGGCTCGTTCGTGAATCGGTAATTTGAATAATGCAAAAGCTTTTTTTTGAAGGGATGGATAAAGTCTCGTTTGAAAGTGGAAAAAACAGCCAACTCCTGCTGCCACATTTAGTACGTTATTTGTCTCATGCAAGGGCTGTTCGGTTGCATTACTAGGGCAAAGAGGGTTGGGTAATTTTATTATATTTAAACAGTAATTTTACCCGTTTCCAAAGAGTACAGGTAATATTATTTTAAAAAATTTTATCACTATAGATAAATTTTATTACACTCATCAAATTTTACCGATAATTTTATTTTGATTCAACTGAGAAAGTCAGATAAAGATAACTGTTCGAATTTTTTATCCAAACTATCTACAAGACTACTGAACATGTGTAAAAAAATGATAAAGTAGGATAAATTTATCTTATCCTATTTTATCAGATCAAACGAACGGCCCTGAGAGGTCTATGCTCCTCTTCCTCGATATTTCTTTTCTTGTTGTTAATGCTTATCACGTTTTTCTCGTTTAATTTATTGATTCTATTTTGTATATTAATTTTTTTTTGAATCATGTTTATTTTATTTTTTTCTCCATTTAAAATAATAGTTTAATATTATAACTATTTCTAAACTAAAAGAAACCTTTTTACCGAGGATTTGATTTAATAAGTAAATACATATATTGTTTAAATTAAATTAAAATTAATACTATCAAAGCATCATAAGAAATTTATGTTTTCTTTTTGTAATAATTAGTTATAGTAAAGCAATATATAAATATTAAACGATAATATTCAATATTCAATAGAAAAAATAATATCAATTCATTCAAATAATAAAAAAGTTTCTTTTAGTTTAAAAATAATCGTAATACCAAACTAAACAAAGAAAAAATATATAATTCATAGAAAAAATTAATATTAATAAATAAAATTAATGAATTAAATAAAAAAAAAAAGCGAAGAGTACGAAGAGGGAGAATTCAGAATGCCAAGCAAAAGTATTGTTAACTCCTCGTGGGAGACAGATGGCAGCATCACAAACGTGGCAGAAGGAGTCGGCAGGGGCCAGTTTTTTTCCTTTGAAAGTGCGCAGATTTAAAAATTGTAGATGAAAAAAGATGAATTTAAAAAAGAAAAGTGAGTATATAGAAAATAACTTAAATAAAATGGATTTCTAAAATATAAAAAAAATTAATAAATATTTAAAAACAACTTTTATCTATCATCATAATTTTATTACATTAATTTTATATTTTTAAAAAATAAGAAAAGAAAATATTCTGCAAGGTTGATGAAAACCCCTTTGAAGAATTTTTTTTATCAAAATTATCAATATTCAAAAAATTATTATACTCTAACTAATTCAATTCAAGTTAGATAAAATGTCGTGATAAGATAAAAAAATCTCCTTAAAAATTTTTTTTATGCACAAAATTTGAATTTAACTTTACTTAAGAAAATAAAATACCTAATATTATAACCAACCATCCGCTCGTCCCGTGCAAGAGAGTATGCTGCTACTCTCTTCGCCCCTCTCGGGGTAAACTCTCAGGAGCCGGAGTGCTTGGAGCCAATTTAACGTGGGCTCTCAAATAGGGTCAAAATGTCAACATTACCCGTTTTATCTTTATAATTACTTAAAAAAAAAAAAACCTAGCACTCAAGAGCTGTTTCTAAATACGTCTACTTATGATCACCCCAAATTAGAAAATTATATTTTTTATTCCAAAATATATGTAGGTCTATTATTATGCCAAATTTTAATCACACTTGGGTTCAGATCCAAACCCAACTGATGACATCCAGATCCATTTATTCTCTGATGTAAGCACAAATTCGAATCAGGTTAGAAACACGAACTATTTTGTAATCTCCATTTTTCTTCTACATTTTTAAGCAAGTTTATAAGTAGATTCTAATGTAAGCTCATCTTGTTTGCACTTGTTTTGTAATAACTGAATTTTACAAATATAAATTTAAACCATTTCGATTATTTTAATTGTCATGGAAGGAATATACAAATTATTTTTTGAAAATAATGCCTTTCTATTTAGACGAATTATTATTGTGATTTGAACGTTACGTGAATAGTGGTTAAATGTTTAATATTAAATCATATTGCTAGATTTTTTTTTACAATTAATTTTTTAAGGGTGTTTTCTGCATATATGTTACTAATCAAAAGAAACTATTCAAGTTATTTTTTATTATTGAGTTTTTTTTTTCTAATTACTGTGTTTGTTTTATTTATATTATTTTTGTATTTTTAAATAAATTTAAATTATTTATTTTGGATTATAAAAACTTTGTGTTAGTGTTTATATGTATTTTTTTAATTAAAAATAATTATAATAACTACATTGTATGAACACTCACCACTGATTTAACATAAATTTGTCAAAGTGAAAAATTTTATAATATATTTTAAATTACTTCATTTAAAATCAGAGAATATATACTACTACAAATATTCCTAAATTTCTAGTGTATTCGTCGCAGTTAAAGTATGTTAATGTAAAAAGTTCTTGCCCTTTTCAGACAGTTCCGTAGCTTCTAATTTCAAATTGGAATAATTATAAAGTCAATTGGCTTGGTAACTTTATTTAACCAAAAAATAGGAGACGAAACGTTTTGATAACTTAAATCGGTTAATAAATTGCCTAAAATACCTCTGTCCTCTCCACCACTTGCAACTCCCTCGCCTGCGCAACCCTCATCGCC
Source organism: Thlaspi arvense (assembly GCA_911865555.2). Lineage (NCBI taxonomy): Eukaryota > Viridiplantae > Streptophyta > Magnoliopsida > Brassicales > Brassicaceae > Thlaspi > Thlaspi arvense. The sequence goes on from CAJVSB020000099.1 coordinate 39,118, forward strand.
CCCATCTACGCACCCCCATAGCCCCTTAGCCTGCAACCCTTGTCCCCCGACCCACATCCCCATTGCCCCCTCCCCCTTCACCCCTACAAATCCCGCAACCCTCCACCTCGACCCACATCACCGACTGGCTTGGTAATTTTCCTTTCAATTTTTGTTTGATTCGATGCATATATATATATATATTTATTTATTTATTTATAAAAGAAAATTCTTCGCAGTTCTCCAACTTTGACTTTTCTCCCTCTTTCTTAGCCCTCTCTTCCCTGTTACTTCTTTGTAACTCCATTGAAAGGAAAGGTCATGGTAAATCGTTGTCTAATCTCTAGCATCTTTTGTTTTATCACTTCTCATAAAATTGTTTCCCCATTTTCCCATCATCTGATTTATTTTTCCATTATTCACTTCTTTCTGGTTTGTTTGGTTGCAGAGAAAATTGTCCTAAAATGAGGAAAAAAAGCATGTCAATTCTACAATTTGTTTTTTTGAAACTTAGGTAAGCACAAAAAGCACTTTCAATTCTCTGCGCATTTTGTCATTGATTGGAATCATTTAATCGATTTCTTTTAAAAAATAACATTTCAATATTTTACATTCTTGTCTGGCTAGCAAGAAAAAAATTTCCCTTTTTCCCCCTTCTTTGAATTTTATTGGATTTCTCATCTAAATCAACTCTTTTTAAAGACTTAAAGAATTTTATTCTTCGGTTCCAATTGCATAATACTCTATTCTTGTGGGCAGATTGAAAAGTGGGCAATGGTCGGATAGATAGACAGAGAGACAGAGTTGTTCCGATGAATATGTCTTGCCTATTGCCTCTCAATTAGATTGCTTGTAAACTTCAAACAGAGATATTGACCTCTAACCTTAGACTACGTCCCTCCAAGTCTTAGAAAAGGGGGCTAGAATTGACCCAATTAAGATCCCTATTGTATTTGTCTTTCAGAATTGCTATGCAAGGGACTTCTCTTTTGATTTGATGTCCTAGTTGAGTTTCATGATACAAGCCTTATTCATAATCCAAAGGCACTTGATATCAAGGTTCCCTTGCTTATTACACCTACACAAGACCTTCTAAGCAACCAAATAAGTCTTTATAGTCTCCACGTCATGCCTCCAAATGAAATCCCTCCAAACCTTCTGTAAGTCACTAAAAATAGCTTTTGAAATAAGATCCACCATCATAGAATAAATAGGAATAGCATTCAAGACCGACTTAGACAGCATAGTCCTCTCTATTAAAAAAATGATTGAGTCTCCGACTAGTCAATCTTTGTTTAACTTTCTCGAGGCACTAATAATGCCATCCTAAATGCCCTTGTACACATTCATAGAAAGATAGTGGATTTACCTTTGCTCACTTCGGCCTAGATAGGAAAAAAAATCTCGTGACACTACATAACACACTACACTTGCTCCAAACTAGCCTAGCCAAAGAGAAGGAGGTTGTCTGCAAATATAAGGTGAGATATCTAGGGATCAACCCTACTTGCTTTTAGGAGAGGCCATTTGCCTTCCCTAACAACCTTCTCAATGATCTAGGAAAGTTTTTCCTTACAAAGCACAAAAATATAAAAAGACAAAGAGTTCCCATGTCTAATGCCCTTGCTTGGAAAGAAATCTTCTGTAACATTTTTGTTCCAAAGAACATTAAAGAAAGTGGAGGTGAGACCATCCATGGTTACCTCAATAAGACACCCTCGAATACTAGCTTCCATGTGCACCTATTTGATGAAAGACTATTTTATTCTATCATAAGCTTTCTCCAAATCAACTTTAATAGTAAAGAAACCTCTCATTCCATTCATTTTGCCAACATGATAGAAGAGAGCTCCCTCGCAATTATAATGTTTTCTTAGATATATCTACTAGAAAAGAAGACACTATCTTTGGCAAAATTGGTTTTATCGTGATCATAATGACTTTGGCAATCCCCTTGTGGATGACATTACAGAAAGAGATAGGGTGAACTGAGTTGTGTTCTCGGCCTTTCCATCTTTGGGATGAGGATAAGGAAGGCATTGTCCATTGATCTGACATTCTTTTTATTTTCCAAAACAATCTTTTGACTTTCTTTCCCACCACCTTCCAAAAATGCTTGTAGAAAGAAGCTGAAAAGCCATTTGGGCCTGAGGCCTTAAGGGGGCCCATAGCAGAAAAAGTCATCTTTATCTCCTCTTTAAATACAAGTCTATCAAGCTGCACCAAATTAGAGCTAATCGAAGGAATAGAAGGGCAGGAAAGTCAATACCTCAGGTATTCTTCTCATTTGAGAAAAGCTTATTAAAAAAGTTAACAATCATAAGTTGCAGAGCCCCTCTTGATTTTCCTCCCACTGTCCATCTTCTCACGGCCTTTTCGACTGATGGCCTTGAGGTGATAATACCCTGTGTTCTTATCTCCTCCATTAATCTACTTGGCCATGGATTTCTGATTCCAAAAGATTTTCTTCTACTTAAGAACTTGGCAAGCTCCCTATTGAGCCTCTTTTCCAAATATTTTAGAGAGGGATTTCTCTCATGAATACTAAATAATTTCCTTTGAATGGACAATAATCTTACCATGAGAACTCTCTTCCACCCCTCGATGTAGTGAAACACCTCCCTTTTCAGGTAGCAAGCATTTGAATTGTCTTACTAATATTAGACACTAAGCACATATCTTCCCTTCAAGCTGCTCTAATATAATGATTATCTGGTAATTATCTAAGAATTAAACCCTCTGGAGGACCTTCACCACGGCCTCTTAATATTTAATCGTCTAGTTGGGGTTGGTCGGGACTTTGTCCAACCTCTCGAAGACCCTGTCATGACCTTCACCCTAGGGACCCGTCCAAATTAAATGATTAACAAAGGCCCCAAGGTCAATGAAACCAGCCCCATTAATTTGGTCTTGGAAAAGATTCACTGTATGCCAATCAAATCTGCCTTCACCCTGTTTTCATCAACTGAAAAGATGTCATTGAAATCCCTCGCCACCAATCATTTCCCATCCATTCTCAAGGCTATGCTCTGCAATCATTTACCATCCTTTTTCGTCTCTTCTTCAGACTTGCCCATTTTGTGCAAGTTGGGAGCTCAAGCCTGTGTCAAACTTTAACCCGGCAGAAAGCTGCTTCTTTTTCCCACAAATGGACTAGCATTATCGTCCTCGTCAGCCGACAATTATATATGATTGTATCACTTAATTATATTTGTATAATTGCTTATATTAATTGAAATTCATAATATTTGTATTATCTTACTTTTCCAAAAATATGAGTAAATTTAAATATTGTTCATATCATTTTTGAAACTCGCTCGTTTATTCTAAAGGTTTAAAGCCGTTGTGGCAAAAATAAATTGTACAAATTAATTAAATAAAAGAACTATTTAAATAATGTTGGAGAATTATTTAGCCATAAATAATTTTTTTGTGAGTTATAAATATTTAACTTATTATGTGATCAATTGATATTAAAAAAATAATTATATATTTAATAAAAAATAAACTATTTAAATTTCTTAATAAAAAACTTTATTTTATAACAATAACTAAAATTTGTTGTTTTCTAATAAACTAATTTGACTTTCCAAGAATTTAATACAAAAATGATAATTAGAATATACCTAACGTTTGAGTCTTTATAGAGTTACTAACATGTACTTAAATATTTACTGAGTTTTATATTAAGTAAATAAATTATTATTAGGAGTAAAGATGTAAAAAATATTGTTCTCTGTGTGTGTTAATTTTGGGAATTTAGCCATAATCAAGACTTTTAAAGGGAATGGTTTACGGGTTGGATGGTCAGACATGTAGGTATAATACCCACCAAATATCTCCACAAACATGTGTGTGTGTGTGTGTGTGTAATTCTTTTTTTTCTTTCTTTGGGTGCTGACTAACATCATATTTCAGCATTTTCTATGTTATGCATAGGAAAAAAAAAAATATTTTAATTAATACTTATTTTAAGCATACATATAAATAAATTATAAATTGCTTTAAAAATCGAATAAGCAACGGATAGCACTCAAGCAAAAGTACAGAATTGCAGATTGCGGCTAGCACATTTGTGCCATTTATTGCCTCCACTAGCTTATTTCCAAGCTTGTACGTGACATACCGTTTTTGACCGTCGCGTTGCTTGAGCTTATTCTTTGTGTGCAGGATGATGACTTTCTAGATACTGAATCAAATGGTCGAGGTATCGTCCTTGCACGACTTTGTCTCCAAACACAGCACTCATCTCTCTCGCTTTGTCCCTGTAAATCCTTCCGTTACTGTCTACCATAACTCGCCTGACTGACTCGGCCACCGAGTGCCTGGAATAGTTGCCTTCTTCATCTCTTGAGACCTCCACACCCACCTGCTTCTCTTCCAGCACCCTCGCGTTCAGTCCCTGGTCTATCAGGAAGGGTAGCATGATGAGAGGCAGTCCCTGCCCCAGCGCCTCCACGATCGAACCCCACCCGCAGTGAGTCAAAAACCCACCCGTTGATTCGTGACTAAGTATCCTGGGTTGGGGCGCCCAGCTCGTCCACACCAGTCCCTGCTTACTGGCTCGCTCCTCGAACCCCTCCGGCAGCTCTGCAGAACCCGGCGGCTTCCTTAGCGCCCAGAAAAATGGCAACCCGGATAGCTCCAGGCCGAGTGCTAACTCGGTAAGTTCGTTCTGAGTCAGAGTCACCTCGCTCCCGAGCGCTATGAAAACGACCGACCCTTTTCTTCGCTTGTTGAGCCATTCGCTGATTGTGACCCACGTCTGGTTCTGCTGGTCGCTCACACTATCCTCCACCGAGGGGGGCATTAAGCCCACCGGTATCACGGGCTTTTGGTGGAGTTCCTCAACGAGGGTCAGCCACTGGGGCTCGAATTCTCTGCAGTGCCTTATGAGGAAGACGTCACAGCCCACTATAGCTGACCCGCCCCGGAAAAAATCGGATGCTTCGGACAAGTTATGCTTCAAAAAATTCACCAATCGCTTGCTCTCGTGGAGGCGGAACGCCAAGTTCGTCGGAAAATTAATCCATTCTGGTTGCGTCGTGAGCTGCTCAGGGTCCGATATCAGCGGCCGAGAGCGGTCCGTCATCGCCGACGCCGGCCCAAAGAAAGAAGCGAACCAGGCGTTGATGATGAGGAAGAAGGCGCGAGAGACGCCGAGTTTTCCAGCAATGGTTGGCACCCAGTGCTGCGCAAAGTCGTAAATAATCCAATCAGGTTTGGAAGCTTCAAGAAAGTTCGCTAATTGGATCTCGAGCCCGTCGAGGGCTTTCTTGAGATAGTGGACGTCCTCGACGCGGACGTCCATGGTGGCCTCTGCTCCTACGGGGAGCTCGGAGATTCGAGGGAGAGTAAGCTTCACGAAATCAATGAGAGGGGACAGGTTTGGGGGCAGGTTGGGGAGGCGCTCGATGTTTCTTGGGGTGGAGATGAAGGAGACTCGGTGGCCTTTTCGCGCTATGAACTTGGCGAGATCGAGGTAGGGGATGATATGGCCGAAAGCCAGCCATGGGAACATAGCCACGTGCATTTTCCGGTCGTCAGCGGCGGCGGATGAGGCGGGACGGTTCTCTAGTTCCATATTTGAGCGTCCTCTTGGAGTTCGTGTACGCGCGTTCTGGTGCTGTGCTCCAGTTGTGCTTTATATGGCCAAGCAGGCCAGGCCGCGGGCCTATTTATATTCGCATTCTAATTTTGCTCCACGCATGTTTGTGAAAATTATATTTTCAGACGAGATTTTGAAGTTTTAAATTACAACGGTAAATAAACAATCTGAATTGAAGTGAAGAACATCTAATATGTGGACGGTCTAGCGCCACCGTCTCTGCCGTCTCTGTTTCCAATGTTGTGGGTGCCACTTCTTAAACAGTGATTTCATTTCACATTTTCCCATTGGGAGAAGTTTTTTTTTTTTTTTTTTTTTTTGCATTGTAACTTTAACACGTGATTCTCTAAAATAAATTTAAAAAAAAGAATTGGCGGAGGTGAAACTTGAAGTTGAAAGCTTTGTGTGTGTGTGGGGGGGGGGGGGGGGTGAGGGATGCTTTAATTTGACTGATATTGATGGTAAATAAATAAAAATTGAATTTAGATATGTTTATTTTAATTTTTTAAAATTTTAATATTATTTTATCAAATATATACTTTGTCAGATTTAGTCTTCGTCCTAACTGATTGTTACTAGATATCATCCCAAAATCGATTTCAGTTTTAGCTTTATATATATTATTACATATTTGGTTGTATTTTAAGATTTATTTAAAAAAAATTTGAGGGGTTTAAGACGAAAGAAAACATATATGAAAGTTTGAAAATAAGTTGATATTTTATTAAAAAAAATTAATTATTGTAGCGCACTATAATAGCACAAGCGCTGAATAGGGTGCGCTGCAGCACCCCAAACACTGCCTGGGGCACACCGCAACGCACCAAAGGCAAAAAATGGGTGCCATAGCACGCCAAATACTAGAGGGACTGTGCCGTAACGTGCCAAACACTGGAATTTTGACGCTATAGCGCCATAGTGCTGTAACGTGATTTTTAATATTTTTGCAAAATTTTTAAAATTTTCAACCCCTCCAAGGACTCTTAAGATCTTTTAGACTCCTATAACTATGAAACAAAGATTTTGTTGACATTGTAAGATATCCAAAATTAATCTAAAAATTTATAAGAGTTAAAAGTTGATATGTAATAAAATAAGGGCAATCTGGTCGTTTTGCCCTCATGACTCACTATACAAACCCTCCACACCCATCTAGAGTCTTCTAAAAAGCTAAAACCCGCATGAAAAACTAGAGAAAGAATGAGAGATGAGCAAAGTGAAGAAAAGGAAGAAAATCAACCAAAAAAGTAAGGGATCTCACTAGTATTTGATTTATTGTTCAAGATTTTTGTATATCTAGCTTATTTACTCTATTTTAGAGGTTTTAATCAGTGTAGATTTTGTGTTTGAGAATGTTTGTGTGTTTTAAAGAGAGAAAAGTGGGTTTAACCTCACCCATAGAAAATATTGCATGATTTTTTGGTAGATTTAGCTAAAATAACTTTAGATTTTACTATATTTAGGTGAATCTATGCTCATGGTGGATTTTGTAAATCTTAATCTTGTCTTTATAGTTGGAAAAAGAGAGAGAGAGTAAAGGGAGATGATGTTAGAGTAGAGAGAGAGAGGGGCATGTTTGGTTTAAACTTAAAAGTTGAAAGAGAAGTAAGGGCATATTTGGTTTGAATCTAAAAGTTGAGAGAGAGAGAGTAGGGATTGTATTCATATAATTTAAAGCATAAGTATACATTTGCACTCTGCGTATAAGATGTTATTCTCATGCATATTTATATTCCACGTGTAGAAGAATAAGGTAAAGGTGAGCCAAACCCCGAACTTACAACTCTAAACCTCATTCCTAGACCATCTACATTATGTGAGTAGCATATTTTCTAAACTTAATTTTTTAATTAAATGTATGTTTTAGTAAAAACATAAACTGTTTTGAAACCATGAGTGTATATTTGGTATGAAAACATAGAAATAGAGTGTTTATGTTTTGCTTTTATCATATATATGAGTTTTAATGATTTCATAAGACTTTAGTACTTTGGCATTTAGACTAGAATGCCGGACAACCATTTGGGACAGGTGACAGTCCTACGTACATGACATTGGATCCAGTGGAGTCTTAAAGCACTATAGACTGTTTCAGACTTGTCTTGAATGGTGACCCATGGTGCAAGCTGCACAGTGTAGTAGCATTTGGCATATTTAGATGGTTTTTATATTTTAAATATTTTACTGTCCTCAGAGATTGTCGATTGTACACACCGATCAAAGCTATATGATCTATGCATGACTATAATTTAAATGTGATTCTTTGGTATATTTCTTGATGACTTTTATTATAGACTATGTGTATGATTCATATGCACTGAAACAGAAAGCATTTGATATGATGTTCTTTATTTATGCTTTCCTTCATTATAAATGTTCATAAACGATGGATTTGTATACTATATATATGAAATCCTTTCTATTTCCCTAAATTTAGTCCATATACCATTCACTAGGAATCCTATTCTCATTATTTTATTTTTACAGTTTTAGACATACAGTGTTGATATCCTTACACTTGGTATCACACTTGTCTTTACAGCTCACTAGTTGAGATGGCCAGATATAGCTAAGGGTATATTTTGTGGTAGTTGGATGTATTTTGCAATAGTATAGTTATGTCATTTATATTAAGACTTTTGTATAGTGATCTTTTGTATAATAAATCATAGTACATAACTTTTGGTTTATGAGATGATGATGATAGCGATGTAGATATACTTGTGTTTGAGGTGTATTTATGTTGCATATGTATGATGATAGTAGGGCACTTACAATTAGTTGTAGAGTAACTTTGAGATGTGAATGATTTGTTGGGGATATATTAATATTGATATAGGTACATGTTGAGTTTAGACAAAAAGGGTTCAGCAGCCGATATACTACTAGATTTTTTTTTGTAGGTATTGGCCGTTTCCTGAGCTGTTGCGCTCTGCCGAGTGGCTAGATAGGCGAGGTGTGACAATTTAATGGTATCAAAGCAAGTGTTGGAGTCTAGATTCTTGCATAGTATTTGTTTAAATGCACATGTTCTAATCTACAGGTTAGAATGTTCTAAGCACATGTTATAGAATGTGCTTGGAGAGGTAGAGGTAGTGGTAGGGATAGGCCAAGGAAAGAACAAATTATTGGCCAACCTCCTAGGGATGACACAAGCATATTAGCATTAGTAGCATCGAGGGAGGCAGGTCCCTTGTTGCCATATGCTAGTGCCTTAGAAGACCTACCTCTTGTGGGGACTATTCTATTGACTCCTCCACCACCACTAGTGACCACCACCCCTGTTCTTTCGATACCACCAGTGAACTTAGCACCACTGCCAGCTCCTTTAGTTATACCGGAGCTAGTGACTTTGATAGCTCAGGCCGTAGGTGTAGCTATGGCATATAGTTCTACTGTTCAGAATCCTATATCAGATGAGGAGAAGATTATAGGGATGGCCAAGAAGTTAGGGGTGACTGAATTCCATGGGACCACTGACCCATTGTAAACAAATGAGTGGATCCAAGAGATTGAGCGGATTTTTGATTTGATGCACTGCCCTTATGACTAGTGGGTGTAGAGTGCTACTTTCTTATTTCGAGGTAGAGCTCTACAGTAGTATTTTCCTTTAAGGCCAGGCAGCCAGTAAGAACAGTTATCAGTTGGACTAAGTTTAAGACCGCATTTGATGAGTAGTATTTTCCACCATTCTACCAAGACTAGAAGCACAATGAGTTCTTGGACTTGAAGTAAGGAACATGACAGTGGCCAACTATAAGGCCAAGTTTACCGAGTTGTCACGGTTTACACAAAAGTTTGTGGAGGATGAGCAAGATAAGTGTAGACTGTTTGAGCGTGGGCTGAGATTACAAATTTGAGCTAAAATAAAGATGTAGGAGCATAGCACCTTCACAAAATTGGTGGAATATGCCTTGCAGGTTGAGGGGATAAAGATAAAATTTCCCTAGAAGAGACAAGAATGAGCCAAGAGGAGTGCCCCAGTGACCACTTTAGCTAGAAGGGAGGGGCAACCCAGAAAAGGTCAGCATCAGCCCCACTAGTTGAGTAGATAAGGGAGGCATCGGGTAAACCGAGTTCTATGTCAATATCAGCTTCTAGCCCAGCTTTGAGGGAGTAGAGGCCCATTATTGTAGTGCCTGGAGCTAGTAAAGCTACTAGAGCCAAAGAGATAGATACTACTACCAGTAGGAGCGCTTCAAGGGTAGAGAGATTAATAGCATGTGCTCCTTCACGTGCGAATTATGGGAAGAACTATAAGAGGGAATTCATGAAAGGCTCTAGAGTGTGCTATAGATATGGATAGGCTTGGCACATCAAGCGAGACTTTCCACAAGCAAGTCAGAGTTTAAAGGTTTCTCCTAGGCTAGATACATTTCAGATAGCTCAGGTTAGAGATCGTGGCCCTCAACTAGCAAACAAGGAGGGACTACTAGTAGATCAAGAGCAAAGTTTCAAGTTTTTGCCATGACACATCAGGAGGTGAGGGCCATCCTAGACACAACAATGGGTATGTTATCTATATACAACACAGATGCTTATGTATTATTTGATTCGGGTTCTACTTTTTCTTTCGTCTCATGTGTATTAGCCGCTTAGTTGGGTTTGAGGCTAGATAGATTAGATTATAGTGTAATTATTTCGATACTAGTAGGGAAGATTTTTGTTGCAAAGCAGGTATATAAGGATTGTAGAATAGCTATAGATGGAACAGAATTGGTAGGAGACCTAATTCTGTTGGATATGCATGACTTAGATGTGATTTTGGGAATAGGTTGGTTGACAATCTACAAAGCTGGAGTGGACTATTTCAAGAAAGAGGTTATCTTACAATTGTCGGATGGTAGTGAAGTATGTTTCCAAGGAGAGGGCACATTTTACTCATTTGTATGATCTCAATGTTAACAGCCACCAAATTACTTCAGAATGATTGTGAGGCGTACTTAAGTTGATTGATAGATAAGCAAGTAAAGACTTTGGAGTTAGCAGATATACTCATAGTTTGTGAATTCCCATATGTATTCCCCGAGATTTGTCGGGCTTACCACCGAATAGAGATGTGGAGTTTGGGATAGAGTTAATTCCAAGTACGTAACCTATATCACAGGCTCCCTATAGGATGGCCCTAGCGGAATTAAGAGAGCTTAGGGCACAGTTTTAGGAGCTAGTTGATAAGGGCTTTATACAGCCTAGCTCATCACCGTGGGGAGCTCCGATGTTGTTTGTAAAGAAGAAAGATGGCGTTTTGAGGTTATACATAGACTATAGACAACTGAACAGGATAACTGTCAAGAATAAGTACCCACTACTGAGGATAGATAATTTATTTGATTAGTTGCGTGGAGCTCGATTGTTTTTCAAGATAGATTTAAAGTCAGGATATCATCAGTTGAAGATTAAGGCAAAGTATGTGCCTAAAACTGCCTTTAAGATAAGATACGGATATTATGTGTTTCTGGTAATGCCATTTGGATTAACAAATGCCCCTGTAGTGTTCATAGATTTAATAAACCGGGTGTCCAGCCATACTTAGATAAGTTTATAATAGTGTTCATTGATGACATCTTGATTTATTCTAAGGATAAAAAGAACACGCCGAGCATTTAAGGGTGGCACTACAAACTTTGAGGAAGAAACAATTATATGCTAAGATAAGTAAGTGCAAGTTCTGGCTTGATAGGGTAATATTTCTTGGTCACGTGATATCTACCGAGGGAACATTAGTGGACCCATAGAAGATAAAGGCCATAGTATAGTAGAAACCACCCACAAATGCTACTGAGGTAAGGAGCTTTCTAAGATGGGCCAAATATTACCAAAGGTTTGTTAAGAATTTTTCTATTATAGTTGTTCCTCTTACTCAGTTATTGAGAAAGAACGAGAAATTTACTTGGACAGAAAAGTGTCAGCGCTATTTTGAAGAACTGAAAGAAAGGCTGACTACAACTTTAGTGTTGACTTTGCCTGAGAGTGGGAAGGACTATATGGTTTACAGTGATGCCTCCAAGAGAGGTTAGTATGTGTATAAAAGCAAAAAAGAAGGGCAATAGCCTATGCTGCTCGATAGTTAAGATTGCATGAGCTAAACTACCCTAATCACGATTTAAAGCTTGCTATTGTGGTATTTGCACTGAAAATATGGAGACATTACCTATATGAAGAGCACTGTCAAATATTCACAAATCATAAGAGTCTCAAATACATTATGACACAAAAAGTGTTAAATCTAAAGCAGCAAAGATGGGTGGAGCTTCTAAAGGATTATGATTGTACCATCGAGTGCCATGCAGGAAAGGCCAATGAAGTTATTGATGCTTTTAGCAAGAAGACTTTAGGAATGCTCTTTATCTTATGGAAAATGTATGTGTCTTTGTTAGTAAAGTTGAGATCTTTGAATGTACAGTTAGTAGTATCAGATCAAGGAGCATTATTGGCTACATTCTAGGTGAAACCTACCTTGATCTCTCAGATTAAGAAAATGCAAAGGCAAGACCTGCAGCTTTTAAAGGTAATCACAGATATTCAAAATGGGAAAGATGGTGAATTTAGACTGAAGAAAGATGGCATACTGATGTTTAAAGATCGAATATGTATACCTAAGGTGGGGAACCTTATAGAACAAATAAAGGAAGAAGCCCACAGTTTGGCATATGCGATACACCCTCGGAACACTAAGATGTATCAAGATCTGAGATAGAGTTATTGATGGAGAGATATGAAAAGAAAGGTGGCAGACTATGTCTTTAGATATTTGACATGCCGCAAGTAAAGGTAAAACACTGGGGACTAGTGGGTAGATTGCAACCATTACTGATTCTAGAGTAGAAGTGGGAACATATTACCATGGATTTCGTGAGGGGATTACCAGTGATCAGGAGAGGGAATGCACTGTATGAGTTATAGTTGACAATTTAACTAAGTTAGCTAATTTCCTACCCATTAAGGGTACTTTTTAGTTGGACAAACTAGCTAAGTTATATGTGAATTAGATAATTAGTAGACACGGAGTGCCCATATCGATTGTATCTGATAGAGTCCCCAGATTTACTTATAGATTTTGGCCGAGTCTACAAAAAGCCACGGGCATTAAGTTGCACTTCAATACAGTATTCTATCCATAGACTGACGAGCAGTTAGAGATGACTATACAGACCCTAGAAGAAATGCTACGTGGGTGTGTGTTAGAGTTTTTAGATGGTTAGGATAACAATTTTGCCCTTGGCGAAAGTTGCATATAATAATAGTTATCACTCTAGCATCGATATGACATCATATAAAGCTTTATATAGGAGGAACTGTGTGACACCTATTTATTGTGATGAGGAAGGTTAGAGGAAGTCGTTAGGGCTAGAGATTATACAAACTACAGTAGAGTAGATCAAGGTTATTAGAGATAGATTGAAAGCGGCTCAAGATAGACAAAAGAGTTATTCAGACCCAAAACATAGAGATGTACATTTCGAGGTCGATGATAAAGTATTCCTCAAGGTTTTTCCATGGAAAGGTGTTCTAAGATTTGGCAAGAAGGGTAAACTAACTCCCAGGTATATTGGACCCTATGAGATCATTGAGACAGTGGGGCCAGTTGTCTACAGACTAGCACTGCCACCAAAGCTTTCCAGATGCATTACGTATTCCACATCTCCATGTTAAAGAAGGCTCTAGTGGATCCTACTCATGTCCTTTAGACCTCATCGGTAGAAATAAGAGAAGATCTTACTTATACTATAGAATCGATCTAGATCCTACGCACTGAAGTGAAGTAACTTCGTTCCAAGAAAGTGCCATTAGTTAAGGTGCTGCAGAGAAACCCAAACAAGGAAGAAATGACTTGGGAATGAGTGTAAAACATGAGAGCCAAGTATCCATGTCTCTTTTGAACTTCAGGTAACTGAATTTTGAGGACAAAATTCTTTTCAAGAAGGGTATAATTGTAACAATCCAAATAGGTTTCGATTTTGATTTTATATGACTTTACATATTTGGTTGCGTTTTAAAATTTATTTGGAAGGAATTTAAGGAGTTTAAGTTGAAAGGAAGTATAAATGAAAGTTTAAAAATAAGTTAAGTTTTTGTCAAAAAAAAAACAAAATTAATAACTGTAGCGCACTATAGTAGCACACTGTAGCGTGCTAGGTGCTGGACGGGGTGCACTATAGTGCCCGGGGCACACCGTAACACCCTAGACACTGCTCGGGCTCGTTACAATGCGCTAGAGGCCAAAAATGGGCACCATAGCACCAAACACTAGAGGGACCGCGCTATAGCACCAAACACTAGAATTATGGAGTTATAGTGCCAAACCATGCCATAGCACGTTGTAACGCAATTTTTCATGTTTTTGCAAAATTTTTAAAATTTTCAACCTCTCTAAGGACTCTTAAGATCTCTTAGACTCCTATAACTGTAAAACTAATATTTTGGTGACATCCTAAAATACTCAAAATTAATCCAAAAATTTATAAGATCTAAAAGTTGAGATGTAGTAAGACAAGTACAATCTGGTCATTTTCCCCATGACTCACTATACAAACCTTCCACACCCATCTAAAGTCTTCCAAAAAGCTAAAAACTAGAGTGAGAAGGAGGGGAGAAAAGTGAATAAAAGGAAGAATATCAATCAAAAAGGTACGGGATCTCACTAGTATTTGGTTAATTTTTCAAGATTATTGTATATCTAGTTTATTTACTCAATTTTAGGGCTTTTAATCAATGTAGATTTATTATTTAAGGATGCTTGTGTGTTGTAAAAAGAGAAAGAGGCAAGTTAAACCTCATCCATAAAAAATATTGTATGATTTTGTTGGATTTAGCTAAAATAACTTTAAACTTTTCTATGTTTAGGTGAATCCATGCTCATGGTAGATTTCGTAAATCTTAATCTTGTTTTTATGGTTAGAAATAGAGAGAGAGTGTAAATGGGGGATGATGTTAGAGTAGAGAAAGAAGTAAGGGCATGTTTAGTTTAAACCAAAAAATTTGAGAGAGAAGTAAGGGCATGTTTGGTTTGAACCCAAAAGCTAAGACAGAGAGTAAGGCTTGTATTCATGTAATCTATGGCATAGACATGCATTTGCACTTTGTGTATATAATGTTTTTCTCATGCATATGTGTATCCCATGTGTAGGGGAGGAAGCAGAGCTAAACCAAACCCCAAGCTTACAGCTCCAGAACCTCATTCCTAGACTATCTATATTATGTAAGTGGCATATTTTCTAAACTTAGCTTTTAATTAAATGTATGTTTTAGTGAAAATATGAACTGTTTTGAAACCATGAGTATATATTTGGTATGAAAACATGGAAGTAGAGTATTTATATTCTACTTTCATCATATATGTAGGTTTTAATGATTTTATGAGACTTTAGTACTTTAACACTTACACTAGAATGCCGAACAGCTATCTGGGGCAGGTGATAGTCTTATGTACATGACATTAGAGTTAGTAGGGTCTCAAACATCAAAAACTATCTTAGTCTGGCCTAGAGTGGTAACCCATGGTATAGGCTATATAGTGTAGTAGCATCCAACATATTTAGATGATTTTATATTTTAAATGTTCTACTACTCTTAGAGATTGTTGGCTATGCACACCGATCAAAGTTATATGACCCATGCATGACTATAATTTAAATGTAATTCTTTAATATGTTTCTTAATAACTTTTATCATGGACTATAGGTATGATTGATATGCACAGAAATAGCAAACATTTGCTATGATGTTCCTTATTTATACTTTCCTTTGTTATAGATGTTTATAAACGATGGATTTGTATGCTATTGATATGGAATCCTCTCTGTTTCCCTATATTCACTCCATATGTCATTCACTGGGAATCCAATTTCCATTATTTTATTTTTACAGCTTCAAGCGTGCATAATTGATACTCTTATGCTTGGTATCGCACGTGCCTTCAAAACTCACTAGTTGAGGCGGCTATATATAGCTTGTTAGCATCAAAGTTTCATTTTTATTTTGATAATGTCAAAACAAATTAAAATTATTATATATATATTATATAATGGATAATATGGACAAATTATATTATTGAATTTTATTTGGAGATACATACACTACATGTGCCACAAAGTGAAATTGTCAAATTAGATATATATGTACTAAATTGATTATATCTTATTATAGAAAAGTCAAAAAATAATAAAGTCAATTTTATATGCAACTGTACTCAAATATCTTTATTTTGATGTATAATTTATCTTATGTACTATTTATATTAAAGCAGTTTATTATATCAATCTTATATTATTTTCTGAAAAAGTCATTATTGAAATCTGCACGATATTAATTTTAATTAGTAAAATATAACTTATGATATAAATAAAATTCTAAATTAATTTATTTGTAAAATAGACATGCTGAGTTTTAAATGAATATATATTATATACACGTTTTACACTTATACATTGATAGATATAATTTTTCAAAGTGAGCTATTCTGCTGAGTCACACTATCAACAGACAAAATGAGTATGCCATAATATTTTTGTTATATCTCAAAATATAAAAGTCAAATTTGTACGAATCTAATTTTGATAGAAAATAAACGTTATAAGCTTTTCAAAAATATATAATTTGTTATTTTTGACAATAAATAATTTCTAGATAATTTTGAACTTGGTCAATAACTTTTGTCAAAAGTAATTTTATAGTCTGGCATGTTGTTGAAAATTTGATTATTTCTCTCAAACGGCACATGATAATTCAATGATTCTTTTCGCATTTGAAAATAAACTCACTGTAGAATATTTAAGAATTTTTTAAGATTTTTTAAACATTCGAAGCCATTTTATTTGAATTTTTGAAACGAGCTAATGTGTAGTTACTATTGACAAATGATTTTATCTTCTACAAAAGCTAACGTCTCTCTAATGTTTCTTTGATATTTTTGCCTATAAACGGAGTATAGATTGAAGAGAAAAGTATACAAGAATAAGTTCTCAAAATCTCATCAATCTCTCTCTAAAATTCTTTGTGTTACATTGTTTATTACTAGATTAAAGATTGCATAGAACGAATTGTTTTATTCTTGAAAATATCTTTTAGAAGTGAGATTATTTTTGTACATGAGTGGTAGCTAATCCTACTTAAGAGAAATTACTATATTTCTACTTCATTTATATTATCATTTGTATAAGTGTTTAAAACTCACTGAATTAAAAGTTTTGTAATTAGATTTCTTGCCTTTGCCAAGTGCAAGAGACTTTGTTTGTACTCGAGATTTCTTACCTCCGTCAAGTGTAAGGGATTTAGTGAAATCTCAGCCGGTTGGAGCTCAAGAGAGTGGACATAGAATTGGATAACAAATCGAGCCACTATAAAAAAGTTTGCATCTCTTATCCCTACTCTTTTTATGTTACTTAAAATTATTTTATATTTATTGTTCGGTGAATTGTATAAGTTTATTTAATTCAATATTTTTATTATTATTTTTAATTTTTCACACTCTTAACTTCTGCGATAAAAACTTAATTCACCCCCCTCTTGAGTTGCCTTTTGAAATAACATAACTGAGGGTATATTTTATAGTAGTTGGATATATTTTGCAATAGTGTAGGTATGTCATTTATATTAAGACTTTTATATAGTGATCTTTTGTATAATAAATTATAGCACATAACTTTTGGTTTATGAAATGATGATGATGGCAATGTAGATATAATTGTGTTAGAGGTGTATTTATATTGCATAAGTGTGATAACAGTAAGGCACTTGTTGTTAGTTGTGAAGTAATTTTGAAATGCAAATGATCTGTTAGGGATATATTAATATTGCTACAGTACAAGTTGAGTTTAGATAAAAGAGGTTCCGTAGCCAACATGCTGCTGAATTTCCGTCTAGAGTGTGTTGGCCATTGCCTCAACTATCGCACTTTGCCAAGTGGCTAGATGGGCGAGGTGTGACACCTTTGACCTCCCGCGAGCAACACACATTCAAATCTTGTCTCAAAGAATGTTTGGCCGCCATCTCGACTCTCTAAATCTCTAATTGAAGATTGAGAAGACTAAATCTCCCCAAGATTATGCTGGAACATTATCACATGAGCTGTCTCGATAGAAGCATTAAACTTGAAATATAATAGCAATTACTTTATTAGTCATATAATATACTTAATAAAAATAATATCATACCATATAATTATTAAAACTTACCCATTTCTCCCAATGAGTCTAATGTTTATCTTATGAGAGTTATTCACCTTTGCAAACCCCAAAAGTTAAATAGAAATGTGGCTAAAATGCCCTGTCAATATGCGAGGATGTGGGTGTGTGCATAGTTGAAATGATGTCTTGTATCTAGAGTGTTGACATATATGACATTGGTGGTTGGATATGAGGATGAGTATACCCATAATTATACTGAATCAGTAGTAGCAATCGGATAATTAGAGGGGTTAATATTTATGTACAAGCTATTATTGAAGTATTATTATTACTAATGTTTATTTACTATACTTAATTTATATAAATTACAAATAGTTATTATGTAATAAAGTGACATGGTGCAAATAATAAGATTTTTTGTAAGTTTAATTTATTTATAACCTAATATTAGATTTATCACTACCTAAATCCAATTAATATAATCAATTTATATAGTTACAACTTATTATATAATAAAAGTATAAATTGTAGAATTTTTAAGTGTGATTTAATAGCCCAATTTTATAAATTTTATTCGGTTTAGACTTGGCTAACTAATTTATCTTTCATTAACTTATTTCGGCTCACTTTCCAATTGGGTTTTCAAGTGCTGGCCTAACTACATAAGTTATAATTTTAAAACCCAATTTAATAAAATCGTCCTTATAATTTAAAAGCTCCATTTGTATAATTATATTTAAAATGATATAATTTCAAATATTTATCAAAGCGTTAGTTTATTTTATCGAATTACTTTCAAAATTTTCTCACACACACACATATGTTCATTTTCTCACCTTATCACCTTCCACGTGATTCTAGAATTTTAAACCAATTTTTTCAATTTCAACCAAATAATTGAAAGAGAATATTTAGCAAATAAGTCCAAAGTTTAGATTATAAATTTTACAGTATCTTTATTTTTCATGTTCCAAGTTGGAAAAATATTAAAAAATAATTTGCAAATTAATTATAATAATGCTATAATAATTAAGGAACATATGATGTCTTATAACCTTATCATATGATAAAATTATAATTCTATCAATTGATTATAGTGATTAGAAATTAATAATAACAAATATTCAACAAATTGATAATACTAATTAAAAATTAGTAATAATAAGACTATAACAACTAATGAATATTATAACTTCTGATTTTAATTTATTCATTAGTTATTATAATAATATTATTACAAATTTTAATTACTATAATCAACTTCTAAAAACTATAAGTTATAATTTTTCCATTAGTTATTATAAAATTTTTATTATTAATTCCAAATTATTATAATTAAGTTATAGCATTATAAGTTTCTATGTACTAAAATAGTACGTTAGGATTTCTTATTTGTACAAATTATTATTATTTTAAATCTTATTAATTATGTTTTATTGAATTACTAATTACAGTTTACAGGCCTTATTTAATAAAAAATCAAGTGAGCTTCTTTTGTAATGCCGCCGCCCAAGAAAGCCAACCTCGGTTTTGCAAAAACCTGGCCTAACAAGAAGGAAGTGGGCTTAACATTTACTAACCTTGACTTAAATATATTAATTTTATTGTGAGTTTAGATTTTGTTATATTATCAATGTTGAATTTTTTAAAAAAAAATAATAGAAAATAAATATACATTTTAGATAAATGATATTAAAAACTAACATTATAAAAATAAAGTTATAAGTTACAATTTATTCATAAGTTATTATTAATTTAAAAATAGTATAATCAATTTATAGAATTATAAATATTGTATTAAAAATTTATAAATTATTCATTAATTATTGCACAATTATTATTATTAACTTCCAATTATTAAATAATTTTTTAGAATTATAAGTTATTGTATAATAAAATTACAAATTATGATTGACAGAATTATTTGTTATAACTAGAATTTCAATTTAATAAAATAAAGTGAACTTGGAATTTGTAACTCTTTGATCCAAACAAAACCCACTTGAGCTTTGCAATAATTTGGCCCAACAATAAGAAATTAGGTTAAAGTTAATTTATATTATAAAATAGAAAATTTTAAAAATTTTATACAAAATAAATATAAATTTCAAATGAATAAGAATAAAATGGAAAACTCATTTCTGATGGAATTTTCCATCAAAAACATATATTAAATAAAAATTTATTTATATTTTATTTTTTCGACAAAAAATATTCAATCAGAAATTATACAAATTTAAAAATATTTTTTTATTTTACCCGTGGCCTTTTCTATCAAATATTTTTATTTAAAATATTTTAATTATAATATTTATTTAACTTTTTATTTCACCAACGGCTTATTCCATAGAAGACATTTATAATTTTTTAAAAATTATAATTCTCTAGTTTTTGACTGAAATTTTCCGTTGAAAGGTTTTTAAAATAATTTAAATAAGTTTCCTATGGCTCATTGCCCATTGGAAAGTTTTTATCTTTAAAAAAAATTGAAATTCATTTTCTAAGAAATTGTCTCGTGGAAAATCTGTGGGAAGCATTTTTTTTCCTATGGAATTTCTTGTTTTTTGATGGACTATCAAATGGAAAAATCATTGAAAATTTGTTGGTTTTTATGCCCATTGGTAATTGTCCATCAAAATTTTTGCAGTTTTTTGTAGTGATTTTCTTGTCGAATTGGGTTTTTCTTATCAAATTTTTACTTATTAATCAAATTCGAATATAATTTAATAAATAGATTCTATGAGATCCTAAATTAGATTCAAATATGAAAATAAATATTCGAACTTGATTCGAATTTACTTAATTTAATTTAGATCCATCCCTATAAATGGCTTTAGTGTAATTTATAGTGTCACGACCTATAAAGTCAAATCCGTGACCAGCACTAATGTTAAGATAATCTCAATCCCGCAAGCCTTAAATACTCAGAACTATAACATAACACATTGAAACTAAACTTAATACACTACCAAAGTCTAATATAAACTTTTCAAAATCTAATACACTTATCAAAATCTGAAATATAACCTTACATACTAAACTATGCCTTCACATCAGAAATTTTGTCTGTAATTACTGAACGAACTAGAAACAAATTATCATATCAAAACAAAAACAAAATATATTTGCTACGCTCAGAAATTAATCATTAGGATCGATAGACTCCTCTCACGTGGCAGGATTCTTTGGAAGTACAGAACTTGGATCTAAAAAAATTTAAACATGAGTTTAACGACCCAGTGAATAATAATACATATTTACATGATAAGGGACATATATCATATAGTGTTTATCATAAAACAAAATTTATTTTCACTTATACAAACTTAGGGAGTTTCGTAACAGAACTGAATAGATATACATATAATAGGTGACAACTTCTTAGTATGCCAGTACACATATAACAAGCGAGAATCACGGGTGGGACTCGCAGTGGGAATGCAACCACCGTCTCTACTTACCACCATCCCCGCTTATCTCAAATAAGCTTATCATATTAAATCCACGTACTAGTCTAGCACCACCCCTACGACCTAGGGATACAACTTAAAATCATTTTTCAGAATTTAACTGAAACAATTCATAAGTTTTCAATGTTTAAAACATATCGGTAACCAAAAATCAATAGTTCAA
Organism: Thlaspi arvense; assembly: GCA_911865555.2. NCBI lineage: Eukaryota > Viridiplantae > Streptophyta > Magnoliopsida > Brassicales > Brassicaceae > Thlaspi > Thlaspi arvense. Next base: position 60,463 of record CAJVSB020000099.1, read on the forward strand.
GAAATTTCCAACATATTAGCAAATGACATATACTTCATTGTAATCTTTTATAGCAAATTTAGATTTCAATTTCAAAACAACTGAACTTATAAAATGATTCATGTACAAACTCAACATTTAGAAATACGAAAAACAATGAAACATATTGTAACATCCCAACCCAAAACTCTTATCGTGTATTTTATTTTGTATTAGTATAATTAATGACATTATTAGTTATTTAAATTTAGTTAAAAATAATAATAATAAAATAAATAAAAAGTGTGATGATGGCATGGGTCACATGTTCCCCCCACCACCACATTGATAACATATGTGTATATATATATATATATATATATAAAGGAAACTTACTTTTACGGGGAAAAGCATGGTGGAGAAAGGAAAGGAAAGAAATAAAAGGAAAGGAAGAAAAAGGAAAGAGAAGAAGAAAAGGGGAGAGAAGAGGAAAAGGCGAGAGAATGAGGAGAGAGAGAGGAGAATGGGAACCGAGAGAGAAGAGGGCGGAAGACGGCAACCAAGTTCAGTCGACGGATTTGCGTATGATTTTCGGGTGAGTTTTTAAAGGAAATTTTTATTATTCTCAATTTAGTTATATTTTAGATCCTTTTAATCGGTTTAAATTTTTGGTTTGAGTACTATTTTCATGATATTAAGGAATAAATTTCTACCAATTTAAATTATTATTATTTTATTAATTCATATTAATTTTATTGAGAAAGTGATTTAGTTAATTTAGTAAAAATAAGGCCAAGTTGACATTAGAATTTACCTGAACTCCAATCCAAAATTTCACCGACACACTTATGGATTATTTTTTCATAAAAAAATAACTATAACTCCTTTTGTGAACATGAATATATCCTAGTATACCTAGCTTGACAAGGAATATATATTAATATTTTGAGAATTTTTGGAGTACATCTGTAGTAGAAATTTTGACTCCAAATAAAAAGGGTGGAAAACAATCTAATTAAGAATACATCTCATGTATGCACTACATATTCATGCATTTATACACAATTTTGGCATGTTATTGATAGCGTATGTGGTTACAATTTAGGACAAGTAAATTGGCCAGTCAATGAGGCCAACAGGACTGAGCCTGGACACACAGTATCAGCAGAAGTGAGTAATCTTTTTCCTAAATTCAGGATTTTCCTAAAATAGTAAAACTAATAAGTTCTTACTAATAAATGTTTTATTTCAAAACTAAAGGTTTTGTTTTTGAAATGTTTTTATTTATATGTTATAAATATTTAGTTATATGAAATAGAAACAGGGATCTCATTTTTATGCCGTATGTTATATACAAATATTTGCAATTCACTTGAATAATTCACTGGGTAACCACATCACTGTGGTAGTACTACATGATTTATTTGCCCGGTGGGGCCTTACGACACCAACAAGTTATGTGTGTTCGTCCATAGGGGTGGTGTCTTATGGAATGAGTCTCTTGGCCAGTAGCACCAAGTGGATTCTTTCATGTTATGTTTATGTCTTCGTGCACGTCAGACCCCACATTTATTTATAGAGCCATTATGTTTTTGCTTCCATCCTTAGCCATTTTAAGATATTTTGCTATTGTTAGATCTGCAGGCTCAACGGGTGAATTAGTCTTATTTTTAAATGATGATCAGTGAATTGATATCTCACGATGTGATATTCTATATCAGTTATGCCAGTTTTACGAACTACTTTTATTTACAGTATTATGCAACATATTCATGTTTCACTGATTTTAGTTGGAGGATCATTCACTGGGACGTAAATCTCACTACTTATTTATTTTCAGGTTCCAACAGTAGATACTTGTAGTCACTTTGCGTGCATCCAGCATAGTAGTGTTTTGCATTTAGCAAGATTGGGCCCCACTGTTGTCAATAGTAACTAGTTACAGTTGTGTTTGAGGAGTGATGGGTAGACAGTTGTATTGTACATATATGTTGTTTGGAAAGAGGAGTATGTAAGATAATTATATTTTCAGTGATGATTTAGACTTAGTTTTTCTGTTGTATAATGTTAAATTTTGGAGTTTTATTTAGTTTAGATATAAGTTGTACATTTGACTCAGTGGGTACGATAGTCGAATAAGGTTTAACTTTCTCCGGTGAATCCCGAGTATCGGAGGTTGTTAAACCCTATTCCACTATCATGCCTCGCTCGAGTTACGAGGTGGAGTGTGATACATATAAATACGTATTACTACTCACAGATACTGGAGAACCACAAAACTCGAGTTTCGACACTTCGACTTTACGAGAGTTGATCACCCAATCAAGAAATAACCAAAATTCTTATTTTAGAATATCATTCGTCTCATACTTAAATTCAAATTTTCATCAAAATCTTATTATTCTCTTAGGTTTTCATGTTTAAACTCATATCAGGAATTCTTAATATCCTGAACTGATTACATAATTCACATATTAAATTCTTGAACCGGGCTCATAAAACAATAAACTTGCCTAATTATCCTGTAAACCAATCATTAGAATGCTAAACCAATCTTGAACAAGTCACTAGAAGATTAAACTAACCATGAACCGGTCAAAACAATACTGAACCGAACCTCAAACACACTGAAGCAGACATGAAACCCATTGACCTGATGATAAAACCATTGAACTGGCTAAAAACTCCACTAAACCGGTCACAAAATCCATTGAACTAGCCTTAATTTCATAAAATCGACCATAAAACCCATTAAACCAACATTAAACCCATTGAACCGGCCTTAAAATACATTGAACCGGCTATAAAAGTCATTGACCCGGATTTAAACCCACTAAATCGGCCAAGATTTACCCTGAACCGACCGTAATAAAGTTGAACCGATGGCTTATTTACTTTTTTTCTTAATTTCTTTAACACAAACTGACTGGTTCACCCTTGAATTGCCCGGTCTACCCTTGAACCAACCGTGAACCAAGTAGAGTATTTAATTCCATTCTTAACATTACCTTGAACCGAGCAAGAACCGGTGGAAAAGCCCCTATACTGGCCGATTCTTTTTTATTGCATATTTTTTCTAATTTTTGTTTTATTTCTTATTTATTTTAATCATGGGTCCAAATCCTGCCTGACTCAGAACCCAATATATGGCCCTGGCCCAAAGTCTTTTATATATATATATATATATATTTGATCATTTCAGCCCATTTCAAATAGGCCAGTACACGGCCCAACAAAGCTCCAGCCCATTACAAGGAAATCGGAACCCAAACCCATTTGTTATGACCTAAGATCCTAATAATTAGCATATTAGTAATTAATCAAGTAAAGAGGGGGCTAATTGAATGAATTTAAAAGATTGGGGACGAATCAAGTTTTAGGAACGACTAAATCAAAATAAAAACAAGTACTGAGGGCTTGGTTTGAAAAAAATTTTGCGAATTCGGTCGTCAACTGATTGATTGACGCAAGCCGAAGTTCAGCGATTGCTTCGAGATTTTTGCACCATCTCGGCTTATTTAGACAGGCGAACCCAGGCCCGCAGCAAATTTCAAAAATCATGTGAGAGAGAGGTAGAATTTGAGGTTGGAAGAAGTCGGCAGTCCGTCTGGCTTGTGAGGGATTTTCTTTCGATTTCTGGGCTTTGATTTGGAAGATTGTTCGATCTTAAAGCTTGATTCATCTAGCTTGGGTTTATGTTATCTAGGCGTTATTGGATCGAGGTAAGCTATTTTTGAGCTTCTGTTTGTTTTTCCTGTTGGCGATTGGTGTTACAAACAACCGGGTCTGAGACCTGGGTTGCTAGGTGAGGAAGACAGGACTCAGAAGGGTCCGAGTCTTATCCTAGCTGGGTCGGGTCGGGCCAGGCCGGCTTAGGCCAGACCTGGCCTGGCTAAAGGGAAAGAGGATCCGCGGTCTAGGCCATGGGCTAGCCCAGACTTGACGGGCCCGGGAGACTGGGCCGAGTTAACTCGGAAAGTCAACTCAACCCCGCGTTTTTTTGAAAACAAGTCAAACCATTTGGGTTGATTCAAAGAATGTTGGAATATGTTATCCCCGAAGATAAGGCCAGCCGGGATAGGGGTTGATTAGGGATAATAAGGATTTAATAAACTAGAATTTAATAATAAAATATAAAGAGTTGGGGTTTTGGATAGATGAACCAGCCAGGATTGACCGAAGGATTAATCGACCGGTTCAAGGCTTTTTTGGCTGGTTCTCTAGGCAAATGGACTGGTTCCTAGTCCAGTGGAATGAGGGCTATCAGATCAGAGGGGTTTGGAAAATTTTGGGTGGCTGATTCAAGGTAAACTAGCCAGTTTAGTGTAACGCCCTTTAGGCAACTGGTTCACCAGTTTTTGGGCCAGTTCTTGGGGAAGTTGAATCGATTCCTAGTTCAAATGATGAAACCTAGCTAACCATGCAGTTTGTGATTTTTGGGTGCCCGGTTCAAAGTGAACCAGGCTTAGTTCGTGTGCCGATGCTTAGGATTAGGGTCCTTGGCTCAATTCAGGGCCAGTTTAGGACTTTTTTGGCTGGTTTAGGCCAGTTCTTAGGGTTTTAAGACATCCTAAATCCGATTTTGAGGGTTTCGTGGCTGATCTAGTTGAGTTTGAGATAGTTTTGTGCTGGTTAAGCGAGTTCAAGAGTTTTGGAGGCCAGTTCACTATGGTTCGAGGGTTGAAGAGGCTAGTTCACTTTTGTTGAGGGTTGTTGAGCAGAATTATTGAGTATTAGTGAGTCATGTAGGTCCCGGTGATGGGTAGTGGTGCATTGAGATGCGTGCCAAGGGTGTTGAGTTGGGATTTAAGCCTGGTTTTAGACTATCGAGTCCATTTCTTTTGCTAATTTTGGTGATGGTGATGGTTTTGTGTGGTTCGAATTGCAGATTCACCGGCAGAGGCACACCTGGACCACTGAGTTGGGTGAGGTGACTCGAGACTTCTCTTTTTGACTCGACTTATACTGTGAGTGATGATGCCCTCTCTATGCATGTGTTTTTCATACTTTGTTTTACAGCATGATGATTTTGTGGTTTATAAACTGTATTTTGTCATATGTTATACTTGGGATATGTGTTATGTGTTTTATTATCTGTTAGTGAGCTCTGTCAATATGTTAATATATTGTTATCAATTTTCATGACATGACTATGTATGCATGTGTATATCTGTTGAATTTGAAATGTGGGGAGTCGGTGATGCACTAAGATTGTGTTGCTCCGGTTATGAGATAGAGAATGCCTCTCAACCGAGAGCATGGTATGGTTGCCTTGGTGGGCGTGTTGCTACGATCTTGAGATGGAGGATGCCTCTCGGCCAAGAGTGTGGTATGGTTGCCTTGGTGGGCGTGTTGCCTTGGTGGGCGTGTTGCTACGGTCTTGAGATGGGGGATGCCTCTCAGCCAAGAGCGTGGTATGGTTGCCCTAGTGGGTGTGTTGCTACTGTCGTGAGATGGAGGATGCCTCTCGACCGAGAGCGTGGTATGGTTGCCCTAATGGGCGTGTTTTTACGGTCGTGAGATGGAGAATGCCTCTCGACTAGGAGCGTGGTTTGTGATTATGTTAAGCCTGATTGTGGGATGAAGAATTCCTCCGATCGTGGTTGGAGTCACAGTGATCATTGTACTCCCACATATGTATATTTGATGATAGTATTGTTCATTATATATATGTATGTATATGTATGGTTTGGACATGTGGCGTGACACATATCCCAACATACATATACTAAATATCATCTGTACTCACTTAGTTTCATGACTCACATTTTATAAACATTCTAGATTGGGTTGCTGTTGTCGAGTAGTGTGCCGAAGTCAGAGCGGTCATCTGCAAATTGACTGATGTATGGGCATATTCTTTTGTTTTTTTCTGTTTGCACTCTAGAGCTCCTTTACTATTCAGATAGAATTCTAGCATTATATTTGTGTTGCATAAGATGTTATATATGTTTTGTTTAGTTTTTAAGCATGGTGTGATGTTGTGTGGCTAACTAGGGTTGGGGACCCTAGTGCTGGTCACGAGCCCGAGGTTTGGGCCGTGACACCATTACCCGAAACCCAACCGGGTTACATCTTCCTAACCTGAAATTACAGAATACACAAATGAGAGATCTAATCAATTTACCTCAAATTTTGTAATTTTTTCTTAAATTTGATTCCTCCACACTGCTCGGAATGGACAATCGAAAGCTGGGAACAATTCAATCGACTTTTAATCAATTGAAACTTATTGAAATTAAGCTCGGAAGGTTGTTAATGGCAGATGAACCTTGAAAGCAAACCAGTCAAAAATTCCCTAATCCTTTGAGTTGTTTTGAAAAATTAAGTTGGGGCTTTTGCAAATTGATCCCTATCGCACGAAATTATAAAGGAGCTTTAATCAAAACGTTTGAAATTAAACGCGAAATCAATGATTTTAAATTTTTCAAATTCCAAACGTTTAACAATTACGGTTTCTAGATTAAATTTTGTGATTTTTGCAATTTAATCCTCAAACATTTCATTCTCTCGTGATCTAGTCCCTCAAAGTTCTGTTTCATTCAATTAAATCTCTTAAATTTTTAATTAAGCCCCCCAATTTCTTGATTCTTTCAATGTCCCCCTTAACATTTTAATTATTTAATTATCTCAAAATTCAGGGTTTTACATATAGACCTAATTTCCTTCTGCCATATGACTTGTCCATATTAGAAGATGTGAATATACAAATACAAATCGTTCAACATTAATTTTTTATTTGTTATTAAGAGTGCGCAGATTAATGTTCAACTCAATCTTGTGTCCAAAATAAATAAATAAATACTAGAGCAGGAAGTAAGAAAAAAATCTATTTTTCTAATTTCATAAAAAATTTAATTTATTCATTTGAATTTTTTTTATTCCCAAATTAATTTTTTTAAAATTTAATTCTTTTGATAAAAAAATTATATGTTACATAAAAATAATAATAAGTAGGTTGGACACCATAGTCGGCTTAATACATCTCTAAAACCCTTGTTTTCTAACTATGAACAGAAAACGCAAAAAAGAAAAATAAATTTTTTGTTTTTCATCACATCATATTAAATAAACTTTGCACTAGTACTTAATATTAAATAAACTTATCTATTATCGCTCTCAAAGACGACAATAATGTACAATTTAGATAGATTGATGGAATTTGAGAGCAGTATTATCTATTTTTTTTTTTATTTCAAAGGAACCAATCTTTTCTATCAAATTAGTACTCGTGTCATAGGTCAAAGTTGCTTAGATTGAAATGTATTAAATATAAAATATAAAAATATATAAAAATTTAATGTAATATAAAATAAATATATATCACATTATTTACACATAATAATTATTTATACTGAAAAATATAATTTCATGAATTGATAAATAGTAAAAAAAATTTGTCAATTTAATATATATATATATATATTATAGTTAAACAAAAACAAAACTTAGATATTGTTAAATATATTTTGGTTCATTTTTAAGTTTTAGTTTTATAATATTTTTGAGGTGATTCTTTGAGCGATACAATAGAAGATCAAAATGAAGAGGTGAAAAGAAATGAAAAACTAGTGGTATTTGGTATTGCTACACTACCTACTCACTTCGTTTTGAGAATTATAAATAGTACAGCTGCCATGGGTTCCCCATCTGCACTCCGACCGACCACAGATTTGACGACAGTAAGCAGGTGCATCTTGCGTCGCTTGCCTTTGCCCACGTGACCCCGAAATAAATTAAATTATTTGTCCCTTGTCAATAAACTTGTGGTGAATGTTTTTGTTTATAAATTAATTATAGCACTTCAAGTTTAAATTTAATCTATTTTATAACACATCCAAATAAAATATTCAACTAAAAAGATATAAGATGACTGCTATTTAAAAATACATTAAAATATAAATAAACATAAGAATAAAAAAATTATCTATACTACTATTATAAGTTAAACAAATTTATTAAGTAAAACGCATAATTAAGTTCATAAATGAAATGAACCCAGTCGTTTTCCTCTAAAAAAAAAGTGTAAAATTATCCTTCTATTTTGTAATATTGCTAATTTGCTACCAAGCAACTACCCACTTCATTATTTATGTATGCTATTTGCGGGGCAAGAGTCACCCATCTTTCACGATAGACTTAATAATGGAGTTCCCTCACAAACCAAACACAGACGGGAGGAGGAAGATGCATGTATGCTCTTGCCATGGCCATATGTTGTCCTACCTCGAGCTCGCCAAGTTCCTAGCACAAGGGAGCCACAAAGTCTCCTTTGTCTCCACCCACAGAAACATCCAGCGCCTCCCCAAGCCACCTCCACAGTTATCCCTGTTCGTAGACTTCGTGAAGCTAGCCTTGCCACGCGTCGAGGAGATCCCCGCAAATGCGGAGGCCACCATGGGCGTCCGATCCGAAGATATCCACTATCTCAAAAAGGCCTATGACGGCCTCGCAGCGGAACTGGCTCAATTCCTCCGTTCATACTGCGCAGATTGGATCCTTCATGATTTCGCGTCTCATTGGCTGCCGCCCATCACCGCAGAGCTCGGAATTCCGACCGCCTTTCTCTCCATCGCGGCAGCGTGGTTCCCGCCTTCCTCGGCTCATCATCGATGCTGCTTAACGGGTCCGACCCCTGGTCCAAACCAGAAGATTTTACTGTCCCGCCGGAGTGTGTTCGATTTCCCACGAAGATAGTGTTTCGACCTTTCGAGATTAAGCGGTTATTCTCGGCGGGAGGAAAAAACGCCTCCGGAGTTTGGGATCCATACCGGTTGGTCGACGATTGCCGGGTGCAACGTTCTCGCGGTGCGGCAGTGTCCAGAAGTCGAATCCCAATGGCTGGACCTGCTGGGAGAAATGCCCGACAAACCCGTAACTCCGCTTGGGTTAATTCCCCCTTCCCTGCAAGACAGCGGAGACGAAAAAAGCGGACTTGGGTTTCATCAGCGAGTGGCTGGGTAGCAACGTGCCGGATCGGTGGTTTAAGTGGCGTTGGGCAGCGAGTCACCGTTAAGTCAAGAGGAACTCACTGAGCTAGCCCTGGGTTTGGAACTCTTTGTGCTAGCTTTCTTGTGGGCACTCAGGGAGCCGCCGGGATCGGGCTAGTCCGACTCGGTAAAGCTGCCGGAGGGATTGGAGGAGCGGACCAAGAGCAGGGGAGCAGTGTGGCGTGGCTGGGTTCCTCAGCTGAAGATACTAGGCCATGACTCGGTGGGTGTTTCTTGACTCACTGCGGCTGGAGTTCGATCATCGAGGGACTCCAGTTTGGGCGACCACTCATCATGCTGCCCCTCTGGACAGATCAAGGACTGAACGCTGAAGCTTTTGATGACGAGGTTGGGCTGGAGATACGAAGAGACGAAGAAGATGGATCGTTCAGGAGGGAAGCGGTGGTAGAGACTTTGAAGCAGGTGATTGTTGAAGAGGAAGGAAAGACTGACAGGGATAAGACGAAAGAGATGAAGGCGATAGTCGGAGACAAGGAGAGGCAAGACAAGTACCTGCACACCTTCACCGATTACCTTGAAAGCCTTAGGCGGCAGCATAAGGACCTTTTTTCCGCCGCGGACATGTTACTGTAAACTACACTTTCGTAACAAAGTCATAATATTTTGGCCAAATCTCACTTGACAACACGGTACACGGTTGGGATATTGAATTTATAAACATGTATGCATTAATCATAATAAACGTATTTTAAAATTATAAGGCATTTAATACAAAATAAATAATATTTACTATTAAGTTTGGTTATGACAAAATGGTATCAGAATTATTTTTTGTATAATCTTGAATGGTAGTTGAACAAATTTCAACGAGAACGTTGAGTACAAAGGAGTGTATATGTATCATCTTAGATAAATCCCTTATTGGTAAAATATATAAGTAATATTAGATTTATAAACATACATACTTGAACGTTGAGTACAAAGGAGTGTGTATGTATCATCTTAGATAAATCCCTTATTGGTAAAATATATAAGTAATATTAGATTTATAAACATACATACTTTAACTTCGTGAGAGTCTTAATTTAAAATAGATAATATTTGTCAGTAAACTGTGCTATCGTTGAAGTCATCCTTCGTCTGGCGCGTTTGTGAATCTGTTATTTGAATAAGGCAAAAGCTCTGTTGTAAGAGATGGAAAAAGCCTCGTATGAAAGTGGAAAAAACAGCATTTAGTATGTTATCTGTCTCATGCCAGGGGTTTACGCTCCCTTCCTTTGATATTTTCTATTCTCGTTGTTCATGCCTATCACGTACTTCGTTTAATTTATTGGTGTTATTTTGTATTTAATTTTTTTGAAACATGTTTATTTTATTTTTTTCTCCATTTAAAATAACAGTTTAATATCATAATTATTTCTAAACTAAAAGAAACATTTTTACTGAGGATTTGATTTAATAATTAAATTCATATATTGTTTAAATTAAATTAAAATTAATACTATCAAAGGTTCATAAGAAATTTATGTTTTCTTTTTGTGATAATTAGTTATAGTAAAGCAATATATAAAAATTAAGTGATAATATTCAATAGGACAAAAAATAATATTAATTCATTCAAATAATAAAATGTTTCTTTTAATTTAAAAATAATAGTAATACCAAACTAAATAAAGAAAAATATATAATTCATAAAAAAATTAATATTAAAAAATAAAGTTAATAAATTAAATAAAAAAAGCGTAGAGTTCGAAGAGGGAGAATTAAAAATGCCAAGGAAAAGTATTGTTAACTCCACATGTGAGACAGATGGCAGCATCACAAACGTGGCAGAAGGAGTTGGCAGGGGCCGAGTTTTTTCCCTTGAAAGTACGTAGCTTTAAAAATTGTAGTTGGAGAAAGATGAATTTAAAAAATAAAAGTGAGTTTAAAGGAAATAATTTAAATAAAATAAAATTTTAAAATATAAAAAAATTAATAAATATTTAAAACAATTTTTATCCATCATCTCAATTTCATTACATTAATTTTATATTTTCAAAAAACAACAAAATTTTTTTTTACAAGGATTGATGAAACTCTCTCTAAAAAGTTTTTTTATTAAAATCACCAGCATTCAAAAATTATTATGCTTTAATTAATTTAATTCAAGTTAACTAAAATTTTATGAAAAAATCAAAAATTTCTCTATAAAAATATTTTTATATACAAAATTTGAACACAATTTTATTTAAGAAAATAAAATGTCTAAACCTATAACCAACCAGCCGCTCGTCCCGGACAAGAGAGTATGTTGCTACTCTCTTCACCCCTCTGGAGGTAAACTCTCAGGAGCCAAAGTGCTTGGAGCCAATTTAAAATGGGCTCTCAAATAGGGTCAAAATGTCAACATTACCCGGTTTTATCTTTATAATTAATTTAAAAAAAAAACCTTCCATAACCTGATTCACGACAGGAGGGCTTGGGCCGGTTTACTGAGCGGGAAGACAAAAGGGAGGCTGCTGCTTTGCACATGGAATTTGCATGGGAAAAAAGTTGTTCCCATCCCAAAAAGGAACTGCTAGCTGTAAGCAAAGCCAATCATGTCTCAGTTGGCATGAGACTAAAACAGAACCAGGAGGTTCCCCGCACGGTCGGCAAAGCTGCGACTTGCATGGAAATTTGTCCAGGCGGGAAGCTTTGCATGCAAATGGATGTGAGAGACATTTATTGTTGAGGGACAGCTTCCAGGCAGCTTCCAAGCGAGAATTGATTGCAAAACGAGGTTGACTTTTCAACCTTGGAAGCTGATTGGCCGAGAGCTCACACCCACTTGCATTTGATTGTATTTTATTGTTTAAATTTGAATTGTAACGACTCCTAAAACCAGGGAGCCAATAATTTGCATGGAAAATCAATTTGTACAGAGGAGGGGCCGCCACTTTCCTTACATACATGTAATCTTAACCAGTCAAGGATCAGATTTGGACTTTCGACGCTTAATAAAAACCCGAAAGTCACGATTTCCCCCGCATCTCTATTTTCTGTCTTTTAGTTTGCATTCCAGTTTTGCATGTTGTGTTTCATTGCTTTTCGCGCGCGCGCGCGCGATGAGAGAGAGAGAGAGAGAGAGAGAGGTGAGGGAACTCGGCGTGTTGGAAAGACTGAAAACTGTGGAGAGCCGACAGGCTGTTTGGAAAAACACTTAGCCGTTAGTCTTTGCGGGTTGCCGGACGGGTGGCTTGTGCGAGACGAGCCGCCACAGTTGGCATCAGAGTAGGTTGAGTGCTCTGTTTCTCTACCTTAAGTGTGCTCTATTCAGTTCATCACCCTACCGACACGTGCTTCACTATGTCTGGTGGTGCAAAACCGTGTTTGTGGGAGTTCCCGACTGCCTAAGGGACTCAGTGCGTTGGAAAGGTTGAGGCAATTGCTGTCATTCCAACCCCAACGAGCTAAGCAGGAGAGGGGGCCTGGTGGTGTCCAAGATGCTGCTCGGAGCAAGTCCAACCTCGGAGAGGTAAAGGACCCCGTTGGCAAAACTGTTGATGCCTTGCCACGACAGAGGAACCTTGGAGCCAAGGACTGTCTCGATGGGAGGCAAGGTAGTTGTGGGTTTGCAAGGTGAGGTGGGCTGGCTGAACAAGAAGCAAGGGCAGAACGTTGGAGTGTTGGTGAGTCGAGTCGAACCTAGGAAAAACGGTGAGCTAGAAGAGCTTCACCTGACTAGAAGCGACGTCGGCAAGTAATGGGAAGTTCAAGTAGCTTGTTTGGTGGCTGTCCGGATGGAGGGACCCTTTGACCGAGCAGAACCAGGGAGGAAAGGCAAGTCGCATGTGCTTGGCCTGAGCAAAGGTGATGCCTGCCAGAAGTCTCCGCGGAAGGGAGATAGGTCAGCTGACCTTGGGGATGAGATAGCTCCTAGGCGCAACAAGTTGTTGGTCCTCAAGTATGGGAGTTAGGGGCACGACCAAAAGCAAATTGGAGGTGAGTTCAGAAAGGCCAGACAGAGACAGCCAGTTCTCGGGTGCTACCTCTCTGCTGGACCACACGCCGCCCATGAGTGTCCCAAGAAGCCCAAGTTGGCATCTAGGGGGAAGAAGCTCGAGGAAAGGGTAGCTTTCTTGGGCACTTGCAGGAGCATGAGAGCAAATGATGCTCCCAATCTGGAAGCAAGCAAATGGCAAAATGGGTCAACCTAATCACTAGGCCGAGCGACAGACCAGGAAGGAATTTCGGCTAAACAACTCAGCCGAGGCTAAGGAGAGAAAGAACCGACATTCCATGCTGTTCGGCAGGCCAACGAAGCAGAGGGAGTAGGTTTGGGCAAATGGGAGTCAACCACAGTGAGCTGTTCTCCGTTGCAAACCAAAACAGAACCGCCTGTTCAAAAAACAGGGGCAAATAGAGGATGGGTTGAACTCCCTACTACTGTGCTCGTTTTTGATCAACTCAATGGAGCCGAGTTGCCCGAAGAATAACAGTCGAAGGGTCCTCTAAATAGTGAAAACCGTGAGCCACAAGTGGCGTTTGGATCACAGATGCTCTTGCTTGGGAAAGAGGTTGCCGGGTCAACCAAGAGTGTAACGGTAAGATTTTAAACTTCTCTCTGAAGGTGTTCAGGCTGTGAAGGACTTTCAGGATGTTACCCCACCCGAGCTTCCAAAGGCCTTGACATCCGAAGGGGAAGAGGATCAGATGGCAGCCAAGGGAACCCGTTGGGTAGCGAGGTGATTTAAGTCAGGTTCGAGTGGCTGAATGACCAAGGCCTATTCTGTGCATGGAAATGGTGAACTACAACCTAGGATGCTCACGATGGTCCAAGAGAAGCTAAGTCTGGAACTGAGTTGTTCGGGTGAAGCATCGAAGAGGAGAGAGCTGGGCTCTCTCTGGTTCTATCAACACCCGAAGCCCATGCGTGGGCTCTATCAAACTATTCGACAAAGGAACCTGGAAATTGGTCCTCGAAATCCAGCTAGGCTGTGAGTTCGAAGATAGAACCAATGATCCTTGCTATCTTGCGGATGGAAGAGGCAGGGGGAAAACCGTTGGTGAAAAAGAAACCGTTACAAGGCTTTGCTGAAAAACTGCCTAGCTGAACAGAGGTGCTAACGGAAAGACAGAAATGAGCAGATCGTTGGTCAAACTCCAAGCTGCTGAGTCTGTTTGCGATCTGCCTGGGCGAGTTGGGTCACTTATAAAGCAACAGTTCACAGGCGCAACAGCAGCTAAAATCGTTCAAACCAAAAGAGGTATACAAGGGCCCGACGCTTTGCTCTGTTGACTGGGTCAGCTTTGAGTTTAACAGTAACAAACTTCAAATATTTACAGAGGTTGCCGAGATACTTAGAAGATTCGCTGGGGGAGCCAAGCCCTACCAGCTGATCAACCGAAGCCGAGTGGGCCTTCGTCCAATTAGAATGCAGAGGAAAATGGCCTAACAGAAGATGACCTTCTGCAATGCATAACAGACGGTGTCACCCTCAGTACTTCCAAAGGAAAAGGAGTTTACGACCGAGGAAAGGAGGCTATTTTAAGGGACGAAGAAGCCATGGGAGGCACTTCGAGTGACAGAGAAGCTGTCACGGAGGATCACTGCTCACTGTCCAGTAAGGCAGGGAGCCAGCTCGTAAACAGGGCCGAACAGGGAAAGCCAGAGTAGCTTGGTACACGCTGTTCGCCCGAACAACTGGAAGCCGTGGGTTGTTTTGTTAACGTGCCAAACAAGGGCGCTGCTGGATCTGTTAACGAACCACAGCAAATGACCGAGAGCAGTCAACTGCAAGCTGCAACCATGTGCCCGTCGGTGTTCTATTCTGTGAAAGGGAAAGGCGAGAAGTTGTTGTCCACCATTCGGCTAAGCCGTGAGTTAAGGAAGGGTAAGACAACCTTCCGTGGCCGTGGTGAAGCTGGAAGAAGCTGCAGAAGCCAGTTCGAGTGATGCTCTGCTATTTGTCGGCCTCTACTGTTCCCTTGCCAGGAAGGCAAGGAGGTTGTTCAGAAAACCGTGGTGGATAGAGGAAGGATCGAGCAACTTAGTTTACACCCAAGATCGAAACTATGGAAAGCTGTGGGTCTCTGGTCCACGGCCCAGGTAGAGATGTTGCTGGGTCTGCTTGTAATACGCAAAAAATGGGTCGACCCAGAGAGGTCACACTAGCAGCAGATTACCGGGGAAGCCGGTTGAGCTATTCGTCGGACTAGAGACCAAACTAGACAGCAAGATGAAGAAAGACTCGAGGGAGACAGAGTTAAGAGGCTGGAAGGCCAAGACCCGAATGCTTTCTCCGGGATGAAGAGATGCGTTGGAAACTAGACAGCAACAGTTCAAGGCAACTCTGAATCTAGAGCAGAGCAGTGCAGGCAGTGAGCATGGTCTTCAGGGAAGAGGACTTTGGGTGGGTGAGCTTGCTGGGATTAAGCCCAAGGAGCTGGCCACTACTGGAAGTGTTAGCCAGCAAGGAATCATGCCATCAGTTAGGGAAACCATGGGTGGGGCAGACCCATGAGCTGGACAGTACAATTGCTCGAGAAGGCAACAGTTAAGAACAAGGTTGGGAGCCTGTGTGCAAAACAAGGAGTCCTTGGCTGCGACAGACAATAAACTAAGGCATACGGGAAAGGTAAGGTGGAAAACTGGGAAGACAAGTTGGAACTAGAGAGATGGAATTCTCCGACGTCGACAAGAGCATTAATAGAACAGCTGAGGGAGAATGTTACGGGTCTAGATCTTGGACCTTGGTGATCCGTCTACACCAGTTGGTTGTGACCTAACTTCACCTACAAATTTACGTCCCGGACGACCCAATAGGTGGAAGTACGGGACTTCCATGACCTGATTCACATAGAAGAACTTGGGCCGATTTATTGGGCGAGAAAACAAAAGGGAAGCCACTACTTTGTACATGGAATTTGCATGGGAAAATTGATGTTCCTACCAAAGAGGAACTGCCAGCTATAAGCAAAGCCAATCATGGCTCTGTTGGGATGAGACTAAAATGGAACCAGGAGGTTCCCGCACGGTTGGCAAAGCTGCAGCTTGCATGGAAATTTATCCAGGCGAGAAGCTTTGCATGCAAATGGATGTGAGAGGCATTTATTGTTGAAGGACAGCTTCCAAGCGGGAATTGATTGCAAAATGATGTTGACTTTTCAACTTTGAAAGCTGATTGGCCGAGAGCTCACACCCACTTGCATTTGATTGTATTTTATTGTTTAAATTTGGATTATAACGGCTCCTGGGGCAGGAACTAATAATTCGTATGAAAAATCAAATTGTTCAGAAAGAGGGGTCGCCACCTTCTTTACATAACATAGGGGTGTTCCATTTACATGATAAAATACGATAAATAAATTTATCTTGTTTTATTATGTATTTGAATTACGTGTAAGAGACTAAGAGAAGGATATATATCAGATCCCTCAGATAATGTATCGGATGAGTTGGTAGGGATAAATTTTATCCCTCCCCTTATCTGTCTATGAAATGGCCAAATCACCCTTATCCCCACCTCTCTGTTCTCTAGCTGCAATTTCGGTGCTGGTGTTTTCATTGCCGCCGACCTTTGGTGTTTCCCAGCAATGTTGGCCTACCATGACGGAGCACGATAGAGGATCTAGTCGTTGTTGCAAAAGAAGCTTGGACGAACCAAAGTCAGCCTGATCTGGTCATTACTGCCCTTCAGTGTTTCCCAGCAGCGACGAGCTCGTTGAGCTCATCGGCCTCCAACGATGAGTATGATGGAGGATCTGGTCGTTGTTGCAAAAGAAGCTTGGGACGAACCAAAATCGGCCTGATCTGGTCATTGCTGGCCTTCAGTGTTTCCCAGCAGCAACGAGCTCGTCGAGCTCGTTGGCCTCCAACGACGAGCACGATGGAAGATCTGGTCGTTGTTGCAGAAGAAGCCTGGACGAACCAAAATCGACTTGATCTAGTCGTTGCTGGCCTTCAGTGTTTCTCAACAGCAACGAGCTCGTCGAGCTCGTTGGCCTCTAACGATGAGCATGATGGAGGAGAGAGGACGGTGGAGGAGTAGAGGGCACAACGGATGTGTAGAGGGAGGTGACTGGCCGGTTGACAGTGATGGTGAAGGGAGGCACTGATCCGACATAATTTCATTTTTTTTTTTACTCACATTTTTTCATAGGGTTATTTTGGTAATTTCAAAATTTTATCCCATTTGTTATTTGTTGAGCCACTTTTAAACCGAACATGTGATAAAACTATTCAATCTAGATAAATTTATCTTATTTTATCATATCACCCTATATTCTATCCTCCAATCCGAACAGCCCCATACATGTAATTTGTATCAGTCGGAAATCAAATTTGGACTCTCAACAACTCAATGAAAATCCCAAAAGCCACGGTTTCCCCACTATTCTCTCGCTACAACATAAATTATCTAAAGTAGCAATTAATTAAAAGTGAGTAAATAATTACTATTATTTGTGTAAAATTATGTTATTTAATGGCAATTTATGATTGGCCACTATTTTTTATTCTTAATAACAATATAAATAGGGCCACTAAAAAGTCATATAATTGTCAAATTATAAAAGATGAAAGTTTATTTAATTTTCCTCCTAATATAAAATTAGAATATAAAAAATATAAAAAAAGTAAAAATTTATTTTTTTTAATATTTTTGTCACACTCACAAGTTAGTCTTGAGTTTGGACAAACTATTACACTTTTAAAAAATAATTGTCTAAATTTACTTCTGATTTAATGTTTTAATTATGTATTAATTATTGATTAATAATTATTATAAACATGGCATTTACAAAATAGCTTTATTGAAAAAACATTAATTAAAATTTCAAACCAAAAATTAATAATAAAAAAAATGCACTTTCCGGGGGGAAACGGCAAAAGGGAAGGAAACTTCGCACTCGCACTGTCGCAAAGAGGAAGCAAGAGAGCTCGTGTACCGGGGAGGGGATCGACTTCGTTCCTGGTAAATGCAACTCAAACAAAGGCTTGCTACAGTCGGCTATGGCAATCGACACTTTGGAATCCTAAATCTCCAACTCAAAACTCCAATACGCAAGGCACTCAGGTTTTTGTCGAACTCTCTTTGCCTCTTTTTTATCTCCGTGATTGACTTTTCATCTTTGATTATTCATCTTTATATAATTCATGAATGAAATTTCTGTTTGATTGCCTGATATTTTTCCGAGTAATTTGTATTTTTTGCCCTTTTTTTTGTTTTTTGTTTTTAAATTTTGACCTATGTTAGATATTTGACTGTGGAGGTCAAATCTGTAAATTATGTCGACCTAGAAACTTTAAGCGTCCATGGAAACTAAGCGGAGTGACTATATTTATAGTCATTTTGTGATTGATTCTTATCTGTTCAATTCAATCGGAGCCCAATATCTGGTTGATTTGCATTGTTCTCTCTTTGTTGTATTTGTTCTCATCAGTTTGTGGCTTCTTGGCTAAATGTTGAGTTCTGCAGCACCTTTTCATTCACGGCCTTTCTCTTGATTTGCTATTGGGGGTTAAAATGTGTCATCTATGTTCTTTTTCCATTCTGCAAGCAAAGGCTGTCATGTGCAAAATCTTAGGTGCCACGTGCGTTTATAGGTCACAAGGCATCTACTTTTTTGCTCCCATTGGGGGTTAAAGAATAGAATTCTTTGAAATTCTTCCAATCTTGTCCAGGGTTTATTGCATTCTTTGAGGGGGCTTGATTATGTAATGCCTTCTTATGCATTTTCAAACGCTTAATAGTTAATTACTGTCTAAATAACTTTTGGAAAGTATCAAATTATATCTAATGAAATGTTCATCATCCTATTAGTTTTGATTCCATCAAAAAACAGAAGGGCAAAAAGAATTATAAAGCCAGCACTATTAGCCGCCTTGGACATTTATTTACCCATTAAATATCTAGTTTATCAAGTCTCTTTTTGTGATTTTCTTTGACATTCATGAGATAATGCTAACTGGAGACATTCTTCATATGTTCTGTATTAACTAAGCAATATGTATAGATAAAAATTTGTCCATTGCTTACCCCCACCCCTACCTTGGAACTTTAAATCATTTTGATAAACCTGCAATGTTGAAAGACTTTTCCTAGATAGAGAGAGAGTTTCTCCAAAAATGGTTTTATTTAAATTTGCAAGGTTTGTATGAGTTGAAGGTTGAAATTTTTGGACATACATTGCAAAGTTCTTGATTTTAAAGTCCCTGGGGCAGTGGGCTCCTTGCTTTGTGATTGGCATCAATTTGTTTCAATCAGTTAATGGTATACGGCTAGTTTAAGAAACTAAAATTGGAAGACTTTACATCGTTTCCATATTGAGTGGTGTAGATGAGTTTATGTTGTATGATTTTCAGATATATATAGATATATTTTTTCTTTCTCAATAGTACGATCCAGTGTCATTATTTTACAAAATTGAGTTGCTAGATTTTTTAGTTCTGATATCTAGATATATATGATGTGATTACATTCTTATACAAGATTCGTCTAGTAAATTGATGAACTCGTGACCAGTTAATACTCTGTTCCTCTTGTTGGAAATATAACTCAACTTTCTCGTAATGGAATTCATTTGCAATTACCTGTAAAATGGAAAATAACTTCAGTCAAGTTATTAAGCTAACAATTACCTCTGTTGGAATTAGATTTTTACAGTTTTTCTTATTTTGGCTTGTTGGAGAAGGGAAAAGAAAAAGATGTTTTGATATGTTGTAATGCTGTAAGATTTTGTTCATTGCTTAGTTTAGAAAAACCCAACTAGATGACTGGCTATGCTTTTTTATGTCAATGTGGGAAACTCATTCCCAATTTTGTTCCTTGTATGCTGTTATTTGAAATTTTTGATTTTGAAAGTTTGAAGTGATAGTTCACAACATCTGGACTGTTTATCAAAAAAGTGAATGCTTTCAGATTTTACTGAAATTGGAAATAATGGAGGAAATATTGAATGAAAAAGACCTTTGAGCCGACAAGGCAACAAAGTTGTAACAGACAATTTAGTGGGTGAAATGGAATATATCTTAGATTAATGTCTAAGAAAAAGTTATAATGTCTGACAAGAAAAGTATATGCCATGCAAGTCATAAACGAGATTTCCTGTAATTCTTCAGTGGACGAAGTGACAAGTAAAGAAATTCTTGCACCATGTTTTCTGAAGAAGCCAAAATGGAGCGTATTATAACACAATGTACTGAGAAATGATTGCCCAAATAATCCAGGTTAGACATTTGGACTACTTCATTTATTAAACATTAATATTTGAGGCTTACATCTGCCTAAGATATACAGAAATGCTTTTAAATCTTAAATATAAATTCTTAGGAGTGTTATGAGCTGCATGGAATATCTGGAAATATAAGGATGTAAGACAGCAACTATCAGTTGAAAAAATCAGTTAGAGAAACAGTGATAAATTTTCTTTTGCATTGGTAATATAAGGCTCTTGAATCTCAATATGTGAAACAAGAGAAAAGTAGCTATGTTGGTTTGTCAGTTCACCAGATGCTTTCTAGAAGAACTCGTGAGCATAACTGAAGGTTTCTGGACGCATGAACATCTAATGTAACTATTTCGGGTGATATTAGGAGTGTAGTTATCTTCCTCCAGCGACTGCCTTTAGCATCTTCTTTCACACTCTGTTTTTCACTTTTTAGACATACAGGTTCTTTACTTAATACGTGTTGTTAAATTTTTTATTCTTATTGCTGATTGATGTGGGATTCCCACCTGTATGAATAGAACGTGTCTAGGAAGTTGATGTTCATCAAGTGAGGTCTTTGCAAAATGATTGGATGAGGTGTTGTGAGAGATGTAGGGAGGATGAGAAAGTTTCCTTGGACAAGGGATGACTTAGTGTAAATGAGATGCTATTTGACTGGCTAGTTGGGAAGTTGTCCTGTAAACATCTTTACGTCTATTGTCCTCTTCAAATACATGTTTTATGAGAAGTCACATGTTGTAGCCTAGTAGAAGTGGTGCACTGGTTATTACATTTTTTTTCTAATAATTAATTATAAATAAAAATACATGTATTGAATGCTTTTATCTCTATTATAGGGCTTGAAGTATTTTGTTGCCTTATGCCTTTTGTAGAATAATTAAATATCTGAAAATTAACTAGTGTTTTCTTTTGTTTTATAGAAAAAGTTTACAATCCCAACATGTGGTGAAAAGTTTGTATTAAAAATCTATTGCAAGAAAACTGAAAGATCACAAATGTGATTTAAAGAATGAGTACATGACAAAGTACAAGACCAAAAGAAGCTTTGCTAAAAATAGACCAAATCGCATTCCAAGAGATCAATGGAGTAGTCTTGTATCTTATTGGGTTTTTGAACGAGCAAAAGTATGAATTTTATGACTGATATTCTTTTATGTCTTTGTTTATGAAAATTACTTTTACCATGAAATATTGTATATTTGTTTTCTTTGCTTGTCTTCACTTCTATTTGCAAAATAGAAACGAAGTCAAGCAAATAGAGTCAACCGTGCAAAACAAAAAACAGCTTACACATCAGGATCAAAGGAGTTTTGCATCCTTAATAGATGAGAAGGTAATTTTCATATTCATTTCATATTAGTTTTATAAATCAGTTTTCTTAATTCTATCATGAAAAATTTTTAAGTTCATAATTAATATTCATTGTAAGTGCTAGACAAGGATAGGGTGGAGCCAACAAGGGCAGAAATATATATAGAAATCATAAGAAGCGTAAAGATGGCAGGCCACTTGATGAGGAGTCAGCGAGGAGAGTTGTAAGTATTTAAACATGTGTACATTAGATTTTAGCAATTTAAACTATGTTGTAATTTTTTAAAACATGTGTTGGAATTAATAAAAGAAAAGTTAAGTAACGAATCTATTGAGAATCCGTTGAAAAGCCTCTTGGAAGCATTGCTTGGGAAGGAGATGTGTACTCCAAGTGATGGGACTGGGAAAGTGGCTATGTTCGTGGTTTAGGACTTGGTCCAACCCCATCTTTATTGTGGGGTAGAAAATATACTATAGAAATATCAATTTGAATGAGTCAGCTCATGAAACAATTAAAAAATTAGAGGAAGAGGTGCAACGATTAAAGGAAAAGCATGCTAAGGAAATGAGTATGATAAACAAAACCAAGATAAGCTATATCTGAATTAACTTTATGAGATCTATTTTGAGTAGATTTTTTACTATTGAATATATGCCTCCAACCTCTAGAAGAAGCTCAAAAGGACAGGTAATTTTCCTTCAAATTATTTGTATTTTATATATATAATAATTAGTTTGTTGATTTTATTTATGTTTTGTATCTTCATATTATAATAAGTCCCAAATGCTAGTAGTGAACCTGAGGTAACAACCAAACACTGCACATACCAAGACACCCAACATGAGGTATCAAACAACACTTGTCTTGTTATCGACCTAACCTGAATCTCAATGTTATTACCTAGAATAATTCAATCCCTGGTCCATATGTGTATGTAGAATTTGTTCATTAAATTTTCACCATGTGGAACAAAATTTTTTTTAATTCTTTTTTGTCTTAGGATAATGTTGTGTTATTTTGTTGTTCAATCTGAAAAAAAGAATAATTATTCTCAATTTTTCCAGCTAAATTTTCTCATGATGGCTATTTCATATTTTCTGATCTTTTGGAGCACATTTATTTACTAGCTCTGGACATTTAGTGCTTGCTTTACTATGGGGTCACTTTGTTGAGCTAGATTAAAGATGAGGCTGGACTTCTTTGTTATCAATAGGTCTTGTCTTGACTTATTAATGCTGATGACTTGAAGCAGGGATGGTTTCTTGTTCCCTGGATGCTTTTCATATGTATCTAAGTGAAAAATTTTTATTGGATGTGTACTTAATCTCTTCATGATAGCTCATGTTCTGGACAATGCAATATATTTTACTGATTAGTTGCACCTTTCTAGACAAAAGTTACAGAGATTCAACCATTTATAAAGTAACATGAGAGAAGAGTCCAATCCTTCGATTAATCTTTGAAAGAGAACCAATTTTGTTAAGGAATCAGTATAAGAGTTGATTTTTTGGAGGACCTAACCAATCCCAACTTCCCAATTTTGCCAGAACAAAGACCCAACAAATTATATATATGCACTTAAATGCCCCAGAATTTTCTTGTCCATCATTCTGTGCCATAGGATGATTACCGTTAGTTGATCTTTTTCCATATCTTGAATTTTAAAAATTTCAAAATAAGAAACCTACAACGCAAGTTGCTCCCCCGTCTAGGAATTGATTCTACTCCATTTCAGATGTCTTCTTTGAAAGCATCCTCCTCCAAAGGCCTTGGGGATACAGAATGTTGGTTTCTCTTCTTCACACACCTCCAATTTGTCCTGATTCTGGATTTTTATTTTTATTTTTATTTTGTTAATCGCAAAACTTCCATGTATCTTTACCTCAAGTAACTTCTCTTTATATCTTCCTTTCAACTTTATTTCTGCTCCTTTTTCTTTTCTTCATCTGGGTCTTTGATTTTTCCGTAATTGGTAACTAGTTGGCCATAGATCACGATGCTACAAAGTTTAAACCAACTAGGTTATGTATATAAACTGGGCCATTTAAATTTCACACAAACTAGGCTTGTAATAATTGCATGAACTTTCCTCTTCTCACTGGCTTTGTATTGTAGGGGACTACTTTGTGTTTTATTTGTGCCATTTATTTGTATCTTCAAAGTTGAAACCAACTAGGTTATGTTTACTTGTGCCGATGGAGTTGGTTTACTGTTTTTGCTGATGTTGGTGTAAAAGTGATTGTTTGACATGATGTAAAAAATGGTTGTTCTATGATGAATATACGAAATTTGGTTGGTCATTTATATTGATCTGATGTGGATGGTTCTCTATTTCCTCTACGGTTTTTTTAGTACACTTATGGTATATCAATTGCTGTTATGCCAACATAGCTTTGTTCATGTTGAATTTAATATCATGGTTTCATAAACTTCATTTGTTAGGTTTGCAGTTAATATGTATTGACTTCTAAAAATTTAGTTTTATTTTTTGTCTTGAGAATTCATTTCTACACATTACTAAATTAACTTGAATTCATATCTTCTTGCAGATTAATATTTGTGGACTGTACATGTAACAAGGCGTTGACTAAATGGAATTTCTTTACTTTTAGCGATGGGGACTTAAATTCTGTATTTTTTTAGTTATACTTTGAAATACTTTATTCAATTTTTCATGTATTTTGTTTTCAGTTATGACAAATTAAGTTTGTAAATTGGATGGGTACTTTTGCAATATTCTTTCTAGGAATGATATATTCTAACATTTTCTTCTACATCTTTGTTCTTAATTAATTGGTACTTGTATATTCTTTTTTAGTGTTTTTTTATATATTTCTATAATTGTTACTATACTATTAGTGGCAATAACTATTGTTATTATAAAGAAAAAATTTGTAGTAGCAATAACAATTGTTGTTATAAATTAGAACTTGTAATAGTAATAATAATTATTGGTATCTAATTGTTATTATATATTGAGTTTTTAGTAGTAATAGTAGTTGTTATTATAAATTAAACTTTATAGTAATAATAATAATTGTGGGCAAATAATTGTTGTTATAAATTAAAATTTTTAGTAGTAATAAATAAGATTTTTACCAGTAAAAGCATAATTGCTATTATAAACTTTTAGCGATGCTAGATACTGGGATAATAATATAATTGTTGGTAAAACTTTTACCAACAATAAAAATTGCCACTACTATATATTATAATTGTCATTAAAAATATTATTTGTTGTAATGTCTGTTTTCTGTTTTTCAATTTGCATTCTGATTTTGCATGCTATGTTTCATTTAATTGTCATTAAAAAATATTATTTGTTGTAATGTCTGTTTTCTGTTTTTCAATTTGCATTCTGATTTTGCATGCTATGTTTCATTGCTTTCGCGAAAGGACCTAGAGAGAGAGAGAGAGAGAGAGGAGAGAGAGAGAGAGAGAAAGGTGAGGGAACTCGGCACGTTGGAAAGGGTAAAACCTGCGAAGAGTCGATGGACTGTTTAGAGAAAGACTTAACTGTTGGTCTTTGCGGGTTGCGGACAGGTGCACTTGACAAGACTGTGAGGTTGCGTGGCTTGTGCGAGGTGGGCCGTCACTAAGCACATAAGAATCTGGTGATTATCTAAGAATTGAATCCTTTGGAGGACCTTTACCACAGCCTGTTGAAATTTAATCGTCTAGTTGGGGTTGGTTAGGACTTCATCCAACCTCTCGATCCCTGTCCTGACCTTACCCTAGGGGCCCCTCCAAATTAAATTATTAAACACAGCCCCAAGGTCAATGAAACCAGCCTACTAATTTGGTCTTGGAAAAGATTCACTTTATGCCATTAAATCTGCCTTCGCCCTCTGTCGATCAACTGAAAAGATGTCAATGAAATCCCTCGCCCCCATCCATTCTCAAGGCTATGCTCTGCAATCATCTCCCATCCTTTTTCTCTTCTTCAGACTTACCCATTTTGTGCAAGTTGGGAGCTCAGGCCTGTGTCAAACTTTAACCGCCAGAAAGCTGCTCCTTTTTCCCACAAATGGACTAGCATTGTCGTCCTCGTCAGCCGACAATTTATTTTGTGTAATTATATATAATTGCATCTCTTAATTATATTTGTATAATTGCTTATATTAATTGAAATTCATAATATTTGTATTATCTTACTTTTCCAAAAACATGAGTAAATTTAAATATCGTTCATATCATTTTTGAAAACTCGCTCGTTTATTCTAAAGGTTTAAAGCTGTCGTGACAAAAATAAATTGTACAAATTAATTAAATAAAAGAACTATTTAAATAATGTTGGAGTATTATTTAGCCGTAAATAATTTTTTTGTGAATTTTAAATATTTAACTTATTATGTGATCAATTGATATTAAAAAATAATTAGATATTTAATAAAAAATAAATTATTTAAATTTCTTAATAAAAAACTTTATTTTATAACAATAATTAAAATTTGTCGTTTTCTAATAAAATAATCTGACTTTCCAAGAATTTAATACAAAAATGACAATTACAATACATAACGTTTGAGTCTTTATAAAGTTACTAACATGTACTCAAAATATTTACTAAATTTTATATTAAGTAAATAAATTATTATTGGGAATAAAGATGTCAAAAATATTGTTCTGTGCGTGTCTTAATTTTGGAATTTAGTTGTAATCAAGACTTTTAAAGGGATAGTTTTACGGGTTGGATGGTCAGACACGTACGTATAACACCCACCAAATATCTCCACAAATATATATATATATATATATATATCCATTCTTTGGGTGCTGACTAACATTATATTTCAGCATTTTTATGTTATGCATAGGAAATATATATATATATATATTTTTTTTTTATCTAATACTTTTTTTTAAAATACATATAAATGAATTATAAATTGCTTTAAAAATCGAATAAACAACGGATAGCACTCAAGCATGAGTACAGAAATGCAAATGGCGGCTAGCACAAAGGTGCCATTTATATAGCCTCCACTAGCTTATTTCCAAGCTTGTATGTGACATACCATTTTTGATCGTCGTGTTGCTCGAGCTTATTCTTCGCGTGCAGGATGATGACTTTCTAGATACTCAATCAAATGGTCAAGGTATCGTCCTTGCACGACTTTGTCTCCAAAACACAGCACTCATCTCTTTCGCTTTGTCCCTGTAAATCCCTCCGCCATCGTCCACCATAACTCGCTTGACTGACTCGGCCACCGAGTGCCTGGAATAGTTGCTTCTTCATCTCTTGGGACCTCCACACCCACCTGCTTCTCTTCCAGCACCCTCGCGTTCAGTCCCTGGTCTATCAAGAAGGGGTAGCATGATGAGTGGCAGTCCATGCCCCAGCGCCTCCACGATCGAACCCCACCCGCAGTGAGTCAAAAACCCACCCAATGATTCGTGACTAAGTATCCTGGGTTGGGGCGCCCAACTCGGTCCACACCAGTCCCTGTTTACTGGTTCTCTTCTCGAACCCCTCCGGCAGCGTTGCAGAGCCCGGCTTCCTTAGCACCCAGAAAAATGGAAACCCGGATAGCTCCAGGCCAAGTGCTAAGTCGGTGAGTTCGTTCTGAGTCAGAGTCACTCGCTCCCGTGGGCTATGAAAACGACCGACCCTTTTCTTCGCTTGTTGAGCCATTCGTGATCGTGACCCACGTCTGGTTTTGCTGGTCGCTCACACTATCCACCGCCGAGGGGGGCATTAAGCCCACGGTATCACGGGCTTGTGGTGGAGTTCCTCAACGAGGGTCAGCCACTTGGGCTCGTATTCTCTGCAGTGCCTTATGAGGAAGACGTCACAGCCCGCAATAGTGATCCGTACCGGAAAAAATCGGATGCTTCGGACAAGTTATGCTTCAAAAAATTCACCAATCGCTTGCTCTCGTGGAGGCGGAACGCCAGGTTTGTCGGAAAATTAATCCATTCTGGTTGCGTCGTGAGCTGCTCAGGGTCCGATATTCAGCGGCGAGAGCGGTCCGTCATCGCCGACGCCGGCCCAAAGAAAGAAGCGAACCAGGCGTTGATGAT